>QXVZ01010444.1:0-27552 GCA_008931825.1 Phallusia fumigata | reverse complement strand
TACTATGTCTCTGTGTTTCACTGTTATCTTAAGTAACATAAATATGTACACAATGTTAAAACATGGAAATTCCAATTACTTTCAAGATGGAATCTTTGGACTTGTCAGGCAACAAGTTTGGTGATGATGGTGCCAGTAAGCTCTCCAAATGTTTACATCATGTGAAGAGCCTTGACTTGTATGATTGTGGAATCACTTTGGCTGATGGATTGTCAACACTACAAACACCAGTGAGTTATCACCAAAATACAGTTGAATGACAACTTTACTAGTTATGGGTCTTCTTCCCTGAAGGGGACACCTGTTATTTTCACTTTTTTTCTCCCCTGCAGCTTTTCTATGTGCCTTTGGCTTAAATATTTGGTAAATCTGGACATAACTTTTACAGCTGGTAGATAAGGTCATGGACAGTTTTATTTGATTCAAAATCCACCAGTAATGACAATGCGAAAAAAAAAATTTTTTTGAAATAAGGAAAATGTTTTTTAGACTGATGTGCACTAGTGCATTAAACTTTTATTTCGAAATTGGATGAAAATTCGACTGGTTGTGGGAAAGGTCGTTCTTGTTTCTTGGTTGCAACGCATAAAATATATAACAAAATATTTCATTGTACCTTAAACATGCAATTACAGCCTGGCTAAACCGATAATGCAATAGTAAGCCAAACTAACTGCGAGTCCCAATAGAAATAGCAGCATTAAATCATCTCTTGGGACTGGTGTATTAAAATTCATTAACTGAAAATATGGCAGTTCTGTTATTATGTGCAAATAAATTTTCTATTTTTGATTTTGACTGAAACCAAAATAATTAGGTTAAATATAAAACTGTGCAGTAAACATTGCTTCCTATATCCACGTGATTTCCACGTTTTTTTAGAAATAGAGAATTTGGACATTGTCCTGAATGGTAACCCCCCTAATTTGTTCTCTAGCAATGAGATAAACATACCCCAGTTAAAACCCATTTGTTGAATGTTGTTTGATGATTTACCGATATAAGCTGGTGTTTAAATATGCAGCTTTATTGTTAGATCTACAAATTAATTACTATGGGTCCCCTTCCTGAAGGGGACAGATATTATTTTCACTTCATTTTTTTTCCTTTTTTGTAAAATTTTCTTCCCTGCCGCTTCTCCATGCACTTTTGTCATGAAATGTTTGATGGATTTGGATGAAACTTTCACAGTTGGTAGATATGGTCAAGGCATCATGAGTTTTAACCCCATTGCCCAAGTGGTTAGTCTAGCCTCAAAATAGTAAAACATTTTGCATGCTTGCA
Source organism: Phallusia fumigata (assembly GCA_008931825.1). Classification (NCBI taxonomy): domain Eukaryota; kingdom Metazoa; phylum Chordata; class Ascidiacea; order Phlebobranchia; family Ascidiidae; genus Phallusia; species Phallusia fumigata. The sequence goes on along the minus strand of QXVZ01010444.1, from coordinate 26,268 downwards.
AACACCACAAACGAAAAGTTTCTGTGAATAGGGGGTTGCATAAGTGAACATGAAGTTAGGTTAGATGGAGTATGAACCGTTTCCCAGTTGAACGGAGGAAATGGGTCAGATTATTAAACAATCTTCCAATTAGGTGAAATTTGGACAGTTTGTAGCATGCTGGGTAATAGTGTATGAAGAATGTTTATTTATCCTAGACCACTATTCTAGTTGTAAACAGCTTGTAGTTGATGTGTGGTAACGTTATTAAAAACTTTTAATTCCTCACATCAGTGCTCCGCAACCTGTTTTCACTGATGACGCACTTTCAAACTTTTAAAATTTAGCGACACACGAAGGTGTCGCAGCTCAACAGTTGTGAAGCACTACCTCACATGAAACACAAGTAAAACAACAAACCAGTTTGTTTAAAACTTTATTTTGTTTCTTTAGATGGAAGAGCTTGGTCTTGCTTTTCCTCAGCATACCATTGATCCAGATGTTGGAAAAATTCTAAAGTCCAAAGTGAAAAAACTTTGGTAGTTCTTGTAAGCAGTTGCACTATATTGGTAAATTGCAGAGTCATGTTTATTTTGCTTTATCATGGATGACTGCAATGAATTAATCAATGTTGAAAACAATTCTTATTTCTTACACAAACACAACCAAACTGTCTGTGAGCATTTATTGACAAGAAAATTTTTATGTGTTTAGTTTCTCTTAAAAATTAAATCGTGAATTCCAGTTTTACTTACTTAATACCACAAGTGTAAAATCCAAGTGATGCAAATTTGTTTTAAATTTTTAGAGTTTTAACCAATTATTGCACTTAATGTTTTTTTTTTAAATTTTTTCTTATGTGTTGGTTGTATTTTGTTTCCACATGATGTTGTCATGGTTACTTAAATGCAAACTTTTACCTTATATTTTGTCCCCCAACATTGTATGCAAATTAGCCTCGTACAATTCTTCAACTTATTTTTATCACTGATTTTTTCCCAATGCAACTTTTTACTGTCAGGAAAGTTAACATGAAAAAACACAACTCACCCGACATTGTACATTAATTACTTCTGACTAAATTCACGTTTTCTTCATTTGTAGTTTTATTGTGTAAGTGGTTGCCCTGACAATGACTCAGCATTCAACGCAACACATTTACAAAATTTCAAACCGAGACAAAATAATTATGACTTGCATTTTTTACAATTTCAGTTCAACTATTTTTGTCATTTTTGTTTTTGCACTTGTTTTTGTTTTGTCAGAGATTTTTATCAAGTCAACTCTGTGTCTAGAATTTCTAAATTTATTCATTCAATGCTTATAAAGCCATTGTTACTGTTTTATGTAGAAGTTTTTAATGTATTCACAAATACATGATGTGTGATTATTTGTGCTTGTGTCGATTGAAAACTTGTTGTCACATGAACTTTTGTATCCAACTGCTTTTCCACAAACCTGTGCCAGTCCACAAATATTTTGCAACAGTCCTGAAATCAAAGTTTGTTATTTATTTGATTTATTTAGAAAATGATTTTTTACTCAACATACTATTGTGTGTTTCACACTTTCTTGTGATGGTTTGAAATTTTGAAAAGTACCACAGATTATAGACAACAATTTGGACTATCTGGGCCATGGCCTTTTCGACAACAATTTGGACAAAGGGGCCATGGCCTTTTCAAAATTTCAAAATTGTACATAGAAGTAGGCTTCTTCTGACAAAAATCCCTAAGCTTTAAATTAAGTTTAGTTACTTGGCCCCCCACAAAAATTTGGGCTGGCTACGCCATTGCCTAATAATAGTATTGTACTGTTTGGAATCCACAATGAATATTTTGAAAAATNTTTAAACGCAGTTTGCCAGTTTACAAATTATTTCCCAATCTTAATGACATCGCGTCTCAAGGTAATGACGTCACTGTTTTGTGCACAAAGGTCGCAAAACTCACAAAATGTATTGAAACATGAACTTGTCGTGCCACCATAGGTTGGAGTGTCTAGGGTGCGCGTGAGTTTAATTAGTATGTGGTGTTGTAAAGTGCTAGTAATCCTGACTGCTGTCTTGAGAACCTCGGATGTGAATCTCCCGGATTCCAAATCACACGTTGATTTCGATTGTTCCATCGTTGGTTTATTGGAATTTCAGCATCTAGGAATATTTTCAGTATTTAATTGCAATTACCAGCCTTTTCATCGCTTATGTTCTGACTTATAAGTTGATTGCTTGACTTAAGTCCAGGCTACCCTAGGGCGATCAGTGTCTGCACACCGCCATACGCGAGCGTCGTCCCCGTGGTCTTAACACACACGAGCTCTGATTACTTTAAATAAATGCGAGTAATTTTGGTTATATGTTAGGCTTTCTGAGTAACTTACACCACAATAACGCTGAGTATTTTCTACTCACTCAAGACTTTACCTACTCTAATTATTTACAGTCGTCTGACCAAGTGTCGCAGCCCAGCTGGTCTATCTTGCTGGCACCTAGTCTAAGTTTTTAGCACGAATAACGTGTGGCCGGAAAGGGAGCGGTTTATTTCAGGTGCTAGCTTTATTCTAGAATATTGTGGAAGAGACAGGCGACCTGGTTTGGGTTGCACGGCGTGTTGCAATAATGTGACTCTCTTAAAATATTAACGTTTCTATTGGGCCCTGACTGGGAGAGGGTAAGTAGAAAAATACTGTGTTATAAAATAGAGGAGGGTGGCTTGGAAATGATACACTTGGAAGCCTACGCAAAATCAATACGTTTCTCCTGGATAGAAAAACATTTGAAACTAAAATTACCCCACTAAGCAGAAGGATTTGTATTGTAGCCACTAATTTAAAACTTTCGCACAAGGAGGTTACTATATTAACGCCCCTCTCGACATTTTGGTCATCGATTGATTTATGGAAAGTATGTGTAACCCAAATTTGGCAGCAGAACGAAGTATATAACTACAGTGTTTGGTTAAACAACAAAGTATTATTCAAACGGAAACCAATAGCCTACGAAAATTTTATTAACGCTGGTATACTAAAGTACCAACAAATTATAGACAACAATTTGGACTATTGTAGCTTTGAAAACCTCTGCAAAAAGTAGATATATGTTGATAAACAACAGTCAAAACCACGCAAACTACCAGTGCCTTATTGCGGCAATTCCAACTACCTGGGAAACTTACTCACCTGACAAACCAGACAGAGAAACAGCCATTGATAAAATAATGACGGGACATGACAATTTATCCACAACCAAAAATGCATACGAGTTCTTTGCTTCCCCCAACAAACAGCAGCCGATCAAAAAACAACAAAAATGGGAACTAATTCAAAAAACGGACACCCTTAAACTGGTCAGATATTTATAAAAACGTATACGACTGCACATTTGAAACTAAACTGCGCTCCTTCCAAATAAAATTTAATTTGAAAGCTATTGCCCTAAACGATAGGCTTTAAGGCTTCGGGGTTGCGGATGCTGATGTGTGCACTTTTTGCGGTGTCCCCAAAGAAAACATGTACCACTTATTTTGTGATTGTATTTATGTCCAGGTGTACTGGGAAAATGTAGGTGCCCGAATGGACACTGTTTTGTGCCGCCAAATCGTCGTTAATAACAGGGGCGTAGCCAAGGGGGGCGAAAGGGGCCATGGCCTTTCCCAAATTTTACAATTGTACATAGAAGTAGGGCTACTCCTGACAAAAATCCCCAAGCTTTACNCTAAGCTTTACATTAAGTTGGGTTACTTGGCCCCCCTCAAAAATTTGGGCTGGCTACGCCATTGCTTAATAATAGTATTAAACTGTTTGGAATCCACAATGAATGTTTTGAAAAATGTTTTTAAATTTGATGAATTGCTTGCTTTTGATCGCCAGATTTGTTATTTATAAATGTAAGATTAAAAAACTGAAGCCAATGGTAAGAATGTTCGTTTATGAAATAAAATTCTGCAAGTGCGATAAAAAATGTTTCTCCAAACAATGGTACCTTGTGGAAATATAAGCTGAAGTGGAATGCTCACTTGCGTTAATGCCTATGGCTATTTGTGTTTGTTTGTTCGCTATAATCGTCTCTTTTTCCATGTGTTTTTTGTGCGCAATGAAAAAAAAAAAAAAAAAAGAAAAAAAAAATACGTCCACCGTGTTTCATGCAATGGAGTTTCTCGAATTAAATTTACAAGAACCGTTAAACTTCTTCCACAACTACTACCAAATAAGTTGACATACGATAAATCAGTAACTGCCGAAGCCGGACCACTTTATTAACTAAGAAAATTGCGTTTGCCCGCCTTTGACAAAGTGTAGACAGCTCTCACATCTAGTTTGTCAAACTCAATTTCGAGAAACATTTATGCACTAGATATCGGTTAAGTTGTTTTGTTACGGGGTTCGAACCCCGGGCGTTACTTCAATTCGATTTTGGTCTTTGTGCGCCATACTTCCGGCTGGTGTTTTGCCTTAAAACAACTGCAAACGCCATACTTCAAACGACCTTACATTTATTTTCTTAATCTTACTGAAATAGCGACCAGGGATGATGGCACAGCATTTACTAGAACTTTCGAAATAAACGCTAACAGAGGAACACAAGACATAGGGTAGTTTGGGTCAAAGCCACAATGAATTTTCAACAGGAGATTGGTCGAAAAAGAAACCAAACTTGCAGGAACAGTCGGTGGTAGACTTTTGAAATTAATAAATAACAACTTTTGTTTCGCTTAAGCGCTGGCCTGGAAGGTTTTTACGTAATCAGCAACGACTTTCTTCAGCTCGGTTTCTGTCGACTCGCTGAGTTTGCCCTCGGTTCTGAAACAGAAACAATTGCAACCATTTACCATTGAACCACAAAGTAAGAATTAAAAATTTTGCTGTATCAAACGTACCTAATGGTCTGCAAAAGTGATGCCTGGTTTGCCCGCATGTGTTTCACGAAGGCGTCTTCGAATTCAGTGATCTTGTTTGGCTCGATTTTATCCAAATAACCACGCACACCACAGAAAACAACGACCACTTGCTCAGCAATGTCCATTGGATCTACAGAAAAAGCATGCGTTTATTGTAGCAGTATTAAATTTGACAAAGTCATGTTTTTACCGTATTGGATTTGTTTCAGGAGTTCGGTCAATCGCACGCCTCTGTTTAAAAGCTGTTGGGTCGCGGCGTCCATGTCACTGCCGAACTGTGCGAACGCAGCTACTTCACGATACTGGGCCAAATCAAGCTTCATCGTACCGGACACCTGAACAATATTACTTGTGTGTTAATGATGCGAGTAGAAAAACTTGTTGCGAAGCTGATGTATTGTTGCACAGCGAACAAAAAAGGTTCCAGCGATGAGAAACGCTGGTCTCTAGGTTACTGCGCCGTTTTCTAGCACAATATGCAGGATCGATGCTACCACTGTCTGGAAGCAGGAGTCCGAGGTTTGTGCCCGAGTTCTCATTTCACCCAACCTTTGTTGGAATAGATGGCTAACGACTAGTGTTTGTGGTGCGCTCACGCGCATTACCTGTTTCATAGCCTTAATTTGAGCAGCAGATCCGACGCGGCTGACGGACAAACCGACGTTGATCGCTGGTCGGACACCCTTGTGGAAAAGTTCTGTTTCCAAGAAAATCTACAAATAAAAAGAACAAATCAGTTTTACAGTCATCGCTAGACTTAGCAAGATAGGACAAGCACAAACCTGTCCGTCAGTAATCGAAATAACGTTGGTTGGAATGTAAGCTGACACGTCACCAGCTTGTGTTTCGATAACTGGGAGAGCAGTGAGTGAACCACCACCAAAAGCGTCGCTCATCTTTGCTGCTCGCTCGAGTAGACGCGAGTGAAGGTAGAAGACGTCGCCAGGGAAAGCCTCACGACCAGGTGGACGTCGCAAAAGCAGGGACATTTGACGGTAAGCAACAGCCTAGCAATTTAAAAATGTTTCATTACTGAAGTATCTTGCCTGTCCTGGCATCACAACACCACATAATAACAACACCACATACTATTTCGTTTAGCACAAAACTACTACCCGGAAGTTATTTTTTATCACCATTAATACCACAGAAAAAACAAAAATCCGTAAAGGGTTTGTACAATAACTAATTACCTGTTTGGACAAATCATCATAGATGATCAAAGCATGCTTGCCATTGTCTCTAAAGTATTCTCCCATAGACGTAGCGGAATATGGAGCAAGATACTGCAGAGGGGCGGCATACGCAGCAGAAGCAACAACAACAATTGAATATTTCATTGAATCTACAAACAGATGTATTGGTCGTCATATGCAAGTGGATAACATGGAAATATCAATGTGTTGATAGCCAACATATTTGCTCTGTCACTTGGTTAAATGGCATTAAGTCATACTTACTTAGTTAGAAAAATTTAATTTACAGGGTAAAATATCTTACCTGTAGACTCAAGACGAGAAATGAGCTGCGTGATGGTAGATTGTTTTTGCCCAATGGCAACATAGATACAGTAGAGCTTCTTTTTTTCATCAGTGCCATCATTAAATCGCTTCTGGTTGATGATTGTGTCAACAGCAACAGCAGTTTTTCTGCATTTATATTGGTTTTTTTAAACAGTGTACATGTGTCTATGTTGGCCAAACTATGACTTGTGTACATGCCTTTACTTACATACTGTACATACAACAAATATACATACCCTGTTTGCCTGTCCCCAATAATCAATTCACGCTGTCCTCTTCCAATGGGCACCAACGAGTCAATAGCTTTCAGCCCAGTCTGCATAGGTTCGCTTACACTGATACGTGAAATAATTCCAGGAGCTTTGATGTCAACTCTGCGCCTATGTTTGGTTTGAAGGGGACCCTGCCAAGTTGTTATAAAATGTTATCGTTGGAAATAGATAACTATTCAGACATTTGAAAAACAAATACTAGAAGCACGGCTTTCAATTCACATGAGGTTGTCATTCTTTTGAATGCTTGTTTGAAAATATGTTAAACAGTCATGACTTTGTGTGCTAGTCAATAATGTCACTGTGTTTTGCATTTATCTAGAAAAGCGGGGTCACATATTTCAAAACTGATTATCAATACTATACATTATTAACTTTGGTTTGGGGAAATATAAGATACAGTTTACAACACTTAATATTGTAACTATTGCTAGTGTACAGCTTGGCATAAAATGAATTAGACGCTTTTTTACTGCAATATGATAACAACAAACAGTAGTTGTTTTGCTTCGTATTCAATTTTACAATATACAATGGCGAAATGAAAGTAGCATTCTATATTTATCTGCATAAAAAGGCAGAGTAAGGCCAAAGATGATGTTGCAAAACTATTTTGTTGCTATGTACAATCCACCCTTGGTGGCATTTTAATGATTTCTACCTTGCCGTCCAATGGGTTTCCAAGACCATCAACAACACGACCCAAAATTTCCTCTCCAACAGGAACATCAACAATTGCACCAGTTCTTTTTACAATGTCACCCTCTTGGATGTTTCTGTCATTTCCGAATACCACAATACCAACGTTGTCTTTTTCCAAGTTTAGAGCCATGCCCTGAAACACATTCACTCTGGTTTAATGTTGAACAACCAATAACTTTATTAAAAATAAACTGTTCTACAGTGCTTAAAAAAAACAAGACTTTTTGCTTAATAAACCATTGTAATGTAAACCAAGCATGATGAGACTGGTCAGACGGAAGAAAAAAGGCACACAGTTACGACAGCAGCACAGCTGTCAAAATACACAAAAAACAGGTGAATTAAATGTACACATAAACTTGTAAGAAAATTCGATTCGTGTGGTTTGGTTAATACAGACGAATCCGGTTAATTGCATAACGGTTATTCACATAATCCAGTAGTTCCCAACTGGGAAAGAATTTCTACTTTATAGGTTAGTTATTCATGATAAGTGTAGCATTTCTTTTTAGGCGGATCAGTGGCTTGAACCTTTTATTATTACTTTACACTCATAAGCGCCGAGTAGGCGGTGGCGGGGTGGCACGGCCACCTTGGGTTTTTCAGGCACGGTGGCCACCACCTTGCATTTTTTGATCTATTTGTAGCAACCTTGTACAAGTTTGCCAATATTTGCACAGAACAGGGACATAGCAAGCTTATTCATAAGGTGTCAAAACTAAACGCATACAAATAGTGAATGGCTTTGGCGTTTTACATTGTTTATGTCGTCAAACATGCGATTGTTTAGCGGTGAATCGTTATTCGTTAGCCATTGTTACGTTACAATCCGGTTATGCTGTAATAAGACATGATCAGAAGCAACTGTAATATTTGATGTAACGCTTGCCTTCAAATAGCGAAATGCTTTCAGTGTTTTTATGTACATGTGTTAAGCTACAACCAAGCAATATGCAAGAACTGCAATGTAGATATAGATTCTGAACTAAACGACCGAAAGACCTTGTGGCTACATTCGTTTGAACACAAGTCTAAACATTGGTTTGCATGCTAAAGTCAAACAGTCTGATGTTTCTCTTAAAATATGAGAAGCATAAATAATTATGGGAGAAGATACAATGCTATTGCTTCAAGACAACCACATTCTTAGCTTGTTTTGGTTGAGTCTAATGACATGCTGTATAATCAAACAGCAGTTCTTGACTTGGGACGTTTTTATAGGGTTAGAGAGGCTAGACGCCATAAAGTTAAAATTACAAAAGTAAATTGAGAATGTGAATCCTTATTCACAGGCGAGTAGGAAAGACTGTTATTGTCACAAATTTGCATGCAGCGTATGTGGAATATGTGTGCATTTCCAACCTTTCTCAAAATGCACATGACGAAATGCAGTGGTTAGAAAATGCGACGTCATGTTCTGCTTTGTACAGATATTCAGAAAATGCATCTCTGTTGCCATATACTGTAGCAATGTTATTTCAGCCGGGAAGCGTCATTTCTGTTGATAGCGTGTGCTGTTTATACTTATTCCGGATAATCGCATAAAAACGTTTGGCAAATTGGCCATGTCATTAACCAGATTCATCTGTAATTCATTTGAACATTTTAGTGCAAAGGTAAACTTGATAAAATCATATTTGATTGCTGCATTAAGGCAGAGTGTGGGCGTTGTCGCATTGCACCTAAAAGCACTTGCTTAAAGTATTACATGCAGACATGTGCGCAAGGTAAGTAATGCTCCACATGCAATACAACTGTGGAATTGGTCCCATAATTTTTGTGTACATTACTACAAAACAGCCAAGACAACCTTCAAGCCACTGCTGAATTCCACCATCTCCTCAGCTTGGATGTTTCTCAAGCCATGAACACGTGCAATACCATCACCAATAGTCAACACTCTTCCAGTTTCTGTTAAATCTTCAGATGGAGCAGATCCCATAATCCTCTCTTCCAGTATTGAGGACAACTCTGCAGCTCCTTATATAAATAAACATGACAGTGGTATTAGAAAAAGATTTTCAGGTTAACAAACTGTCAGTATTAAGGTTCAAAACATTGGGCATGCAATTGTACACAAGGTTCTCTCATGGAAATGTTTGACCGGAAATTCCTGAGATTTCCTGGAGAAATTATGTTCTATAATCCTAGGAATTTTGTTTCAAATTCCTGGGAGTATGGCAACAACGCAAAACTAATTTGGAAGTGGATATTTTTTGCTGTTTTTTTGCTTCTGATCGATACAAATCAAAAAAATGCCCCTGCTATGTATTTTTTACTAAACCTGATGTTAATCGTCAAAATCTTAAATACACGTGCACCAACTCACAAAAAATCAAATTTATTTTTGTGGGGTTGGAGCATTGCAAAATTGACGCTACATGACAAAAATTTGCTAAATTAGATGTTTTTAGCCAAGAAAAACTAATGTTAGCTGTCACAATGACATAAAATCGTTAATTTATTTCATCTGGATCCCAGAAATTTTTTTCCCAAATCACAGGAATGAAAACACCCAGGAAATAGAGGGACCCTGTTTGCACATCAATCTAAATAAACTGCATGTATACATCCAATCTGTGTAACTGCTATACTGTTTAAACTAGACACCTATGTATGCTAAGCTAAAAACCTGCCATTGTACCTTGTTTTCCAGCATAGTTTGGTTGTGTGGAGCTGAGATTTCTTGCAGAAATGAAGCTTGCAGCTTTCAGGGTGTTGTTAACCTAAAAAATAGCCATAAACAACGTTATTTTCTTTGTAAACATTACAGACATGTTCGCGAGCAGGTTTTCTCGTTGCACATGTGCGCAAGCGGATAATATCCTACAGTTCTACACGCAGAGATCTCAATAAAAACTTTCATAATCAGTGGTCTGTTTTAGATGTACAGTTTGAAGGTTACAACACGTGTTACACATTGAAACTTACATTCTTGGTTGTCCTGGACAAACTTCTACCCAAGGACGCAAGCACCCTTGATGAAATCATGGCGATTGAATCTCAGCAACAAAAAATGAAAAACCTTCCCTCGTTACCACCAAAACGATTGTGACAGCAAGTGAAAACCTCGAAGCAACTTACCGGTTGATTGAGGACAAGTGCCCCTGATTAAAGCTTTTTGAACCCCAAAATCGGCAAACGCGCTCATCCATGACACATTTGCCGGTTGCGTGTAAATTTTGCTCGTAAATTTGACATTTTTGGCGTTTTTGTATTTTCGCATAAATCTGCGTGCGGTTTCATTACCTTGTTTCAGTATTTGTAATTTGTTTCATTGCAAGTTTTTTGATCGCATGTGAGTTTAAAAACTACGGTTCAATCACATCGCTGTAATCCGGATCGGAAGAACACTCTTTGTAATAAAGTCCATGATATGTTCACTATGCTCAGACCTTTGTTTCTTGTCCATTTTTCTCCATGATTTTGTCCAATTCAATTTTGTGTCATCGTTTTCGAACAATTATTGAACTTGTTGTAGGCTGCGCTCTGTTTTAGTCATTGCGATCCAGGCACGCCTGTTCTTATTTATGTTGTCGTTTTGATGCTTTTGCATGTCTTATTTGTATCATAAATATCGCCTGGCTTCGCTTCTCGCGTTGGATGCCTGTTTAAAATATTGTATTTCCGCTAGGTTTATCGTTGCATAAATTTTTATTCCCTTTGAAATTGCCTTTTACCAGTTATCTAGTTGCTGCCTGACTGTTCCGAAGCGCCAAGAATCAAAGTTATAAAAATACGACACGCAAAACAACACCAGACATTCGCTTAGGCATAGATACTACTACCGATATTACATAAGGCTGAGGTAAAAAGACATTGAAAGGCATGTGTTAACAACTGATTGAACCGTTGTGGGTATTTTTTGAGTTTCCAAGGCACGAAGCGACGCTGTTTCAGTTTTCTTCGTTTTTGTGTTGATGTGCAATAATTTTTAAATCACAAGCCACGATACATTTTATCCGTTCATAAACAATGCAATTCGATAAAACTGTAATATTTTTTAACTTAAGGTAGTTTTAAACTTGTCATTAAAACTCATCGTAATGTAACATCATGTTTTGATTTTAGCACATGATAGAATTGTTTTCATAACTTTCTCATTTTTATGTTTTTCATGCAAGGTCATGAGTCACAGTTAGCTTTTTTGGCTGCAGTTGTAAGCAAAACTTTTACATGCCTATTGTAGTTTTGAGCAGGGATTTTTGCCTAGTCTTTGTTTTTTCATTACTTGAGGTTTGGGCCAGGGATATGCCAAATGATGACATGGCATCTGAGTTACCTCGGAACCTAATACTTCAGTGTAAACAAGAACCACACATGTGTGATGTACCACAGAACAAACTATGAGCAGTTTGTTTTTTAGTTGTAAACAAGAACCATATGTGTGTGACATACCGCAGAACAAAATATGAATAGTTTGTTTTTAGTTGTTTTTGTTTTGAAATAAATATTTGCACCAGCATGCTATCTGAGCTATCCCCAGTCTCCTCTGATATTTAAATGTTAAACAATAAATGAAAAAACACTCTTTTTTCGTGCAGGGTTTCCACAGAATGTTTAGATTGTTGTAACCAAATTAGGGCGACATACTGTGTTACAAATGACTAAATGATATGTCTGTTGACTCAAGAGATGGTGAAGGCACTTCAAAAGACACGCGATACAATCACATGCTTACAAAGTTGAAAGAACTTTCAACATCGAAGAACCCAAATCAACATGAACCAAACCATGGCGAACCTGATCTGGTATGTTTTGTTTAGTCTAATGAGACTTAATTTGCATTGTGCTACTATATGTGTTTGTTTTGTTCTAGGCTAAGCAGAATGGGATATCTGCAACTACAGAGGCAGAGACAGAAAGTGATAGTGATGTAAGCGACACTGATGATGAATCATCTGATGAGGAACCCATTCGTGCTCCAATTGAGTTGCTTTCTGAGTTTCTTCAATATGTTAGGTACGACTTTAAGCTGTATGCAATGTGGCAAGCAGATTTTTTTGTATAAAACTTCATCACCACTATGTAGTACTTCCCCAAAACCATTGCAATTTTGTTTTGGGGGTAAGAATTGGAAATAACTTAATGTTGATGTGTCCAGAACAGGACACTGGGATGATGCAGCAAAACTATGCAAAATGATCTTAATATATGAACCTGACAACCCGGAGGCTTTGCGCTTTGGTCCATTAATTGAAGAAAAAATCCAGGTACAATTCTTGTTTTTATAAAAACACCACGGTACTTTTTATATTCTTCACCAATTTAAGGTTGAAAAGGAATTGGCTGAAATTGAAGAATCGTCTGAGGAAGAGTCCAGTGACAGCAGTGAAAATGAGGATCAGGAGGAGAATGAAGACAACGATGATGATGAAAGTGATTCTAGTAGTGAGGATGAAGAAGATAGGACACAGCATTTACCTAATAGACTTGTTTTTCTTCATGACCAAAGGATCTGGAAGCCATAGTGCAACAGAAAATCATTGTAGCCAAATAATTTTACCCATTCCTTTTTTTCTGTTGATAAAAACAAGCAACAGTGACTGAAAAGTTCCAGAGTTCCTGCGATTTTGTTCCTTTTCTTGTTTGTTAAATTCTAGCAATTTTACCATACTATATTTTTTTACGATTTATGTTTTAGGATTGTGTTTATTACAATACACTGTTTCAAACAGAAGTGTAACATCGGTTCAATCTATTTACAAATGGCAACAGATTGTATTTGTTCATAAGCTTCAATTGTTGTGCAACAATGGGCATTACGTGTACGAAAAAAGGATACAGTTAGGAACTAAGGTAATCCAAAGAGCGTCTGGCAAGCATACGGCAATTTAGGCAACAATTGCATTACTTTGACCATTCAGGGCCTTTTCTACAACATGTGAAACAGCATTTTCATTTTTGTCTTTCATTGTACAAGCCACATGTAACATTTTATCCAGCACATCCCACAAGATATTTTCATTTGGGTAATCGTTGTCAACCAAGTTCACTAGGTAGTAGTTGCTTGCAATATCTTCGATGATTTGCCTGGAACAGGATTCCTCATCATAGAGTTTTGCCCACTTTTCCAACCACAGTGCAAATGCTTCATCCTGTAAAAAAAAAACATGACTTGGACAACAATCCAGAAACTAGACCGGGTTAGTAAATTGAAGGCTTTCAAAGGTCGGGATTCGGTAATGACTCTAGCCAAGTCCTTTTTAAATAAATTTACTATTTATTTACCAATATAAACGTTTAGTTGCTTTTAGAAGACTATCAAAGACTGCATTTCCTTTGAATCTTATAAATTTGATTAACTTAACAAAAAAGAAACAACAGTACAACAAACTTGTAGCAGATTATAGTGTACCAAAAATCTAAACACATGATGTGTTTTCCAAGAGCAGTTACAAGGGTTTTATACAGCTTTGGATTTGGTGCTTGGTACTTGATCTGGTCTCTTTTAATTCTACTTGTAACCTCAGCTTATATAAGGCCAAGCGGCAAATTTATGTTCAACCTACATTTGTTTACCTTCCAAACTTTAAAGCTAATGGGATCAACCACAGTAGGTTGGATAACTTCTTTGCCCCCGAAAATTCCCCAGGTAACAGCATTTGGAACTTTGCGATCAGCATTTGTGTAATCTTCCTCGCCACAGCGATTGATGATGTGATACAAAACACGAGGATTGTATTCTGACAAAACCTGCTTCAATGCCAGTGCATATGTTTCATTGACAAAGAACTCCAAATACGCCTGTACAACAAACACATATTCCTATAAGATTTGTTTGTTGTTGCCAACACCTGTCCAGGATGATGAAACAAAATGTACACACATTTAAGCTGGAAAACTATTTAACGTATCCCTAACCAATTGGCAAAAAAAGATAACATATTTATCTTAAAAAGATAACTATTTAAACAGATATAAGATAGAAGGTGTTCTTTTTGATAAATTTTGTTTTTGATTTATGCTCCAGTATAAAAACGATATTATTCAAAACAAAAAAAAATGATCTTGATTTAGAATTTATCATTTTAAATCAAAACACAAATTTAAAGGAGAATTAACATGTAAACTGAAAGTTGTTTTTTATGCTTAAACATTTATAACCCACCTTCTGGTAGATATAGCCACCCTTGTCTCCCCAACCAAATATAGGATGAGTGGAAGGAACACCATTAACATTTGGCTGTGAGTTAATTGTCAGAACACCCAGTGCATTGTATTTGGCAAGTGTTTCGCTGAGTAGAGCAGTTTCAGAAGAAAGTCCATCATCACACCATGGAGTTTCAGTTACCTAGTAACAGCATGCCTATAGTTAGATATGCTAGAACCAGCAGAATAGTGATGTCATTTCATTGGAAAATACTACATTTAAACTTCTTGTCCTTAAGGTATCCACCAACCTCTACTCTAAGGTTGTTAATAATGATCTATGAAGCAGGTTTATTTTATCTACCTACGTAACATTCAGATATTATTTTAGAAAACAATTAATGCAGCTGCAAAACACTATACAAACTGCAGAAGTATTTTAAAATGAAACATGATCTTGCACTGATAAAGAACAGTTGGTTCTGATTAGATCTTTTACCTGCCACATTAAGTTTTTGCTCACAAACAATGTGGCAGGTAAAAGAAGATTCCTGGTCTCAGTAATCAATCTCACAATCCAGGCAAATCCAGGCCTACTAGCTTCACTAACTGATTGCATTCAATGACTTACTTGGACCCCATTTTTGTTTTTCTTTCCAGTGATAAAGTGCTCGAAAACTTGATAGACATTTTCTTCACTTTTAAGCTCTTCACCCCATTGTTGTTTTAGCTTAGTGATAGGTGTTCTTGACCGGAGGNTTTTTTATGCTTAAACATTTATAACCCACCTTCTGGTAGATATAGCCACCCTTGTCTCCCCAACCAAATATAGGATGAGTGGAAGGAACACCATTAACATTTGGCTGTGAGTTAATTGTCAGAACACCCAGTGCATTGTATTTGGCAAGTGTTTCGCTGAGTAGAGCAGTTTCAGAAGAAAGTCCATCATCACACCATGGAGTTTCAGTTACCTAGTAACAGCATGCCTATAGTTAGATATGCTAGAACCAGCAGAATAGTGATGTCATTTCATTGGAAAATACTACATTTAAACTTCTTGTCCTTAGGGTATCCACCAACCTCTACTCTAAGGTTGTTAATAATATTATATGAATCAGGTTTATTGTATTTGCTTACGTAACATTTAGATATTATTGTAGAAAACAATTAATGTAGCTGCAAAACACTATGCAAACTGCAGAAGTATTTCAAAATGAAACATGATCTTGCACTGATAAAGAACAGTTGGTTCTGATTAGATCTTTTACCTGCCACAATAACTTTTTGCTCACAAACAATGTGACAGGTAAAAGAAGATTCCTGGTCACAGTAATCAATCTCACAATCCAGGCAAATCCAGGCCTACTAGCTTCACTAACTGATTGCATTCAATGACTTACTTGGACCCCATTTTTGTTTTTCTTTCCAGTGATAAAGTGCTCGAAAACTTGATAGACATTTTCTTCACTTTTAAGCTCTTCACCCCATTGTTGTTTTAGCTTAGTGATAGGTGTTCTTGACCGGAGGTAGAAAAGATGGTAATTCTTCAATTCACCAAACGCTGGAGAAGCTGAATCACCCCTTAAAAAAGCATTTTATAGTGAGTAACACTAAAGACGGAATAACTAAAAGACTACATTTTAAAGTTTAATACATTTTTTGTCTATTCTATAACATTTTATTAGCCTGAATATCAGTTTTTAAAAGTTTTTTAATTTGTGCACCATCTTCCATTCGGAAATTCATCCCACTCTTGGGTTCTGTGGATGTAACTTTTTGGTCTATCCACCCAAAATATTGGTCGAATCTCCTCATGTGTTTTTCTTTCCAGCTTGCCTGATGCTCTCCAAGGCAATGGCCTTGCAACATCAGTGCACCACAAACCTTCAACATGAAATGCAAAAAAACTACTTTAAATAATCTGTTTACATTATTTGTATTATCATAAAGTTAATTGCATCACAATATTGTTTGTAATATGAAACCAATTTAATTTACCAAGATTTTTCAAAATCTGCACCGTTGCTGTTTCTAGATTCAGGGTGTACATGTGAAGCCCATCTACTTTTCCTGAGCTGAGAAGCGTTCGGCACATGTCTGTGGCAAAATCAATTCCGTATCTAAAAAATAGAGGTAAAAATTTCAATGGATTTCACAATAAAACCTGCTTATTTAAAAACTTACTTGCGGATAGCAGCATCATTGTCTTTTATTGGTTCAATTATATCTGCGACTTCTTCTGGAATTTCTAATTTTGACAGCTTAGTCAATTGAACGAGTGAGCGATTAGTCTACAAAAATATAACAATAACAATCTAAAAAATTAAACATATTTTAAAACTGTGACATATCATTTGATGT
This sequence comes from Phallusia fumigata, assembly GCA_008931825.1. Taxonomy (NCBI): domain Eukaryota; kingdom Metazoa; phylum Chordata; class Ascidiacea; order Phlebobranchia; family Ascidiidae; genus Phallusia; species Phallusia fumigata. Next base: position 9,444 of record QXVZ01010444.1, on the reverse strand, counting down.
AGTTTGCATAGGCGCCGAACACGGGTATGCCTGGCATACCCGGGCGAAAATGTCGGGTATCCCACATACCCGAGAATGTCACCGACGTTCGTCATGCGTTATTTACTGTTAGGAAATTCTTTTGAATTTTAAACCATTCGTAACAAACGCCATTGAACTCAAACGCGGGTATTGTCTCACAACCAGGTAATTGTTCGCATGAGAAACCATGGGAGTAATAGTGACGTCATAGTGAGCCTGTGATGCAATAGCCGCTCTGGCGGGAAAGAAATGTTAAATTTACAGCGGAGCGTTGCCGTCCGTAACAAACATGTTTACATTCGTTACCCGACACAACTCGTTGCCTTTCCCAACAGCAGGTGCTTGCTGGGTTGCGGGACAGAAAATACAAGTCGAAACTTATATACTGTCAGTAATCTCCTAATACCTGTGCAGGTATAAACGTTAAATCTTAACAAAAAATCATTGAAAACTTCCACGCACTTGTTACATGCAGTTTTGGAATTCAAACATTCTTTTTTGTGAGTTATGGAAACAAAGTTCAATAGAGCATTACGGTGTTGTTGTGCAACGGGCAACAGGACAATTCGTTTGTTATTCAATGTGGCCTTACCACGCAGGAACATGCGTTCGTTTGCAACAGTAACTAAAGTTTCAGGCGGTAAATTTGCGTTGCGAGAAGTGCTTAAACTGCAAGCCTTAACATAGTCTCACCCTAATAAGCTCCAAGAAAGATATTTGGTATTTCATGACGTCATATAATTTGGCATACCCGAAAAAGTTCAAAGTCGGCGCCTATGGTAGTTTGTAAAGTTTTATTTCAACAAACCAAAAATACTACAATGTAGTTGAAATTTTATGCATTTTACTATGCAACAAAATGAAAAAGACAAAACAATTTGTCTAAAAACAAATTNAAACTGCAAGCCTTAACATAGTCTCACCCTAATAAGCTCCAAGAAAGATATTTGGTATTTCATGACGTCATATAATTTGGCATACCCGAAAAAGTTCAAAAGTCGCCGCCTATGGTAGTTTGTAACGTTTTATTTCAACAAACCAAAAATACTACAATGTAGTTGACATTTTATGCATTTTACTATGCAACAAAATGAAAAACACAAAACAATTTGTCTAAAAACAAATTACACTGAAAAAGACAAACCTGTATTGGAAAAATGCCTGGAATGATTGGGCAAACAATGCCTATATCTCGACAATCATCAACAAATTGTAAAAAGTCGTTAGCTTTAAAGAAAAGCTGAGTGATTATAAAATCTGCACCGGCATCAACCTTTTCCTTTAAATGCTTCAAGTCTTCTTTATATGAGGGGCTATCAGGGTGACCATTGGGGTAACCTTAAATTAATTGCTTGTTACATTTAGAAGACAAATATCACATGTTAAAAATGATTGAACCATGACTTATACTTGCCTGCAACACAAATTGTAAAATATTGACCATAGTTTTTGCGAATAAATTTGACCAAGTCTACACCATAGTTGAAGCCATCTTTATTTAATGACCTGTTTTCATCTTCACAATCTAAAAGCACAAATATAACAAACGTAAGTATTAATACAATTTAATTTTAGTGCAAAAGTTGTTTACCTCCCCTTAAGGCAAGTATATTTCTTATTCCAAGACCTTTGGTTTTCTCAAGATGCTTCAACATTGTTTTTTCCGTCTGATTGATACAGGTCATGTGCAACATAGTCTCAAGGCCACAGTATGTCAGAACAGTTCCAGCAATTTTTGTTGACGATGTTATTTTATCTCCTCCTGGGTCACCAGCTGGATGCCAAGTTATGTCAATAAAAAGGGGCCCACCATTTCCCATTCGATCTAATCTAAATAAAGTAAGAACATGTTTTTGCACGGGTGATATAATTATTTTATAGAACCAGAAAAAGCATCACAAACACTTTGCGAGCAGAAAGGTTACTTGGTCATTGATTTAAATCCATTATGTATACAAAACCTTAAGCCACTCAATAAAGCACAACATTGGTTTACCATGCTTATAGATAAGTCATGAAAAAATGGTTTTGTTAATAATTTACACCAAAAATACCAGGTTTAGAATCGTGGTACCTGTGTATCAATGTGCACATTACATTTTGTTTGTTTTATATTTTGCATGTACCAGACCCAGTAACAACAGAATGACATATAGATTCTCATGCTGCAAAGTAAGTTTTGTGTATGGTGTATTTGTTAATTTATTTATATTTTAGCTGAACGTTTTGTATAATAAATCTTGATAATGCTCTTACTGTTTTTCATTTGACTACTTTTAGTGTTATTTCGTATAAGTTGTTTGAACTAGAGAAATCTTAAGATTCTACACCTTCATTTAATTTCTTGGAGTCAGTTTGCGTAATTTTCTATCATAACTTTAACGTTGTTTAATCGCAACACCTGATTGGTTATGAATGCAAACCTAAGGTTGTCCAACGCATCATAATTGAGTCAGGAATTGGTCCAAAATGGTTTAAACGAATTAATCTTAACCTTTTTTGTATCTTACCNACTACTTTTAGTGTTATTTCGTATAAGTTGTTCAAACTAGAGAAACCATAAGATTCTACACCTTCGTTTAATGTAGTTTCATTTAATTTCTTGGAGTCAGTTTGTGTAATTTTCTATCATAATTTTAACATTGTTTAATCGCAACACCTGATTGGTTATGAATGCAAACCTAAGGTTGTCCAACGCACCATAATAGAGTTAGTAATTGGTCCAAAATGGTTTAAACGAAATAATCTTAACCTTTTTTGTATCTTACCGTCCGATGAGGTTTGAAGCCCCCTGTTCCGTTCGGGGTGGGAAAAACTCCAAGGAATAAAATTTATCCCCAGATGCGATTCTGGATTTAATGCACTCAGACAAACCTTCCGAATCGGTCGTGAACTTGGAAACATCGTTGTTCCCAGGCGCCATTGGAATCTTACTAGAGTCTACGAAGTTCTAGCAAAAACGGTTACCATATGTTCTCTGTTTCGGGTTTTTCCCGGTTGTGCTCCAAACTTAAGTCCAAGTCTTACTAATAAAAAGTAAAGAGACACAATTCTGAAATCAATCCATGTTAAAAAAAAATGAGTATTTGCTAAATACTATTAAACAAATACATAAATATCACAAAGGAACAAGAGGCATACCCTTAAAGCAGCGCACGTTTGCGTTAGCTGAGTGGACGTGTATGCTCCGTCGCACGCTTTATATATACTCAGCCTTTTTTCTTTTTCTGAGACGTTAAGCGACATCTTGCGGATAAAATTGGTCAAAAATATTTGGTCATACAAACACTTTGGCTTTTTTATGTGCTGAAGAAAAACATAGTTTTTTTGTTTAAATCAGTGGTTCCTAACCCTTTCTTTAGCTCGCGGCCCACTTTAAAGACAAACTATCTTGCTGGATCACTACGAGATATTGCAAAAAACGCCATTGAAATTAGAAATACGGTAATAGTGGATTAGTTTGGGAGCTGTACAAAATTTGCCTAAATTCCAAATCAGTTCGCTAAACTCAATTAACTCATATTAAAACAAGATCTTAAAACTGTTACTAAAATAGTTGCCACATCACTATTGAACTTTGCTTTCAAACAAAGCTCTTTTTGCGACTATGATGTTTTGTTTTTGTGTGCATGACTTTTACGGTGAGCAATTTTTTGAGCGGTCGTACAAAGAGAAATTGGCAGCCAACCAGCAGGCCGCGAGGCCCATCGATTGGGTATCGCTGGTTTAAATTAAGTGTTTTTTACGGTTTAAATGCTGGATTTGCATTGGGTTTAGCTGTGCAGGCTATAAACTCACATTTTACGTTTCGCGTCGATTTATAGTCAAAATGTGTTTTTTTCAAAAACTCCATAAACTGAGAAATACAATACGCCACAAAGGTATCTACACAATTTTTTTCTGTATTTGAAATAGCTAAGATAACTACTTGTATCCATGTAAAGTAAAACATTAACAATTTGCACAAAAAACAACGATACACTTGAATATTCTAAAAAGTATGTTTTTCGTAATTTAAATTTACAGATGAACAAAAGTTTTGTTTTAAATTTAACGGCCTTCAAAAATCAGTGATTTTGGTAATTTAAAGTTGTAAAGTGTTTTATTTTGCTTTTACTGTTTTCCGTCGCCCGCACCTTCCACTTCGGAGTTATCAGAAACTTCTGCAGTTTCATCTTCTGTTGCTTCTTTAACAGAATTTTTGTCAAGTGATTCTTCTTTTTCAGTATTACCCTCATCTTTCATATCTTCGTTGTTGTTTTCCAAATCTTCTGCGTCGAGAGTATCAGCTTGGTCTGCACTTGAGTTCTCGACATCATTTTCATCGGTTCTTTCACTTTCCTTGTTTTCAGGATCTTCAATTACTTCTTCTGTATTATCGGAATTTACTACTTCGCTGTTTTCGGTATCATCGCTGTTGACTTCACTTGTAGTTTCGTCGCTTTGCATTTCCTCTACGTTGACCTTCTCATCAATATCATCGTTTTCAGAGTGATCGGCCGCAATCGGTAATACATCTTCTTCGGTGATGACATTTTCCAGTTCACTACCAATTAAAATTCATAATTAGAATCGTTTTAGTTAAACTTTAACGAACCCGCTTTATGGTTAGTACACGTTTAGACATAGCAACAAAAAGTTATCGTCCCCCAATAAAAATTCAAAAATGCATTTAATAAACCTTTCATCCGGAAGCTCTGTAACATTTTCTTCTGATGTACTTTCGTCTGCAGTGGAAAGTTCCTCCTGATCAGTCTCAGCAGTTGTTTCCTTAAGTTCTGCATCGGTGCTTGGGAAATTGACAGATCTGATGCGTCAAAAAAGCACAATGAAATAGAATTTCGTAAGGGTGTTCAATTAGGCAAACAATACCAACTTTTCATCTCCGCGTGTACAGCATGGGCATCGGCGTTGTCTTGGCAATTTACAAACTCCTCCACACAAAACTCGGTTTGAGAAGTACGGCCTTTGCACACATCTTGAACACGCAGTCCATCGCACGGGACAGTTCCTTGTCGGGCAGCATCGTTTGGTTTGCTTCAAAAAACAATATATTACGATGATGGCGATATGACTCCCCATTCGGCAACTTTTTTGGAAGTAGCGTACTTTTTAAACACAAGCACATTCTTCATTCTTCTACAGACTCAAAAACGAGTTGAGGGCCATTTACAAGCCAGTTTTTAATTACTTACATATGCTTTTAGTCCAACAATTATAGGTGAGGTACGAGATTATACATGTGATTTTGGTTATCTATATTTTTAAATATACGTTACCGTGTTTGATATGCACAGCGCAAAAATAAAAATTGTGTTTGCTCACCCGCGCTTTTGGACATGTTTTTGGGCAGGTTGCTGATGACTTCAACATTCGACTGCGAGTCATGACTCCCCTTCCTCTAACGATTTTGCAAACACCCCACCTGCCCCAATTAGTCCCTGGGCAACTGGTGGTTGTTCCTACAAAACAGATTTCGTTTTGTGTGTTTATTAGAATGATAAGCATTATAGTTGTACTGACCACACTTTTTCCCGTAGCAGTATCCCACTGGTGCTTTGCAGAGTCGGCAACGATTAGAACTGAGGAGTTTATACATGTTTCGTCCTCGTCCACAAGACTTGCTGCACCCAATGTATTTCCATCTACATTTTTCGGATGGCCCACGGCATCTTTTGATTTGCTAAAAGACAGAACAGCAGCAAGTTGCAGTGTGTGTATTGCAAGTATTGGGTTTCGGTGCTGAATTGTTTTGAACGCATTGAAAGGCTTGTTACTGACCGCGGTTTTTGCTGATGTACGAGCAGAAATTTAAACAAAATGGCCCATGCCTGAAAACATAAAGTGACAAATATTAATTCAGAAAAAAACTTACCTTTGTCGCTGGACATCGTGCTCCGCCACTCCGGGGTGCAATCCTAACTCTGCGATAACGCACCTGTACCCCGTATTGACCACATGTGTTGGAGCAGCGTCCCCAAGAGCCCCAGCTGTACATTTGGCAGTTTACTGTTGGAACGGCGCACAACGTTAAATTCAGTCCGTCACAAATGAAAGGAAACACTCACCTCGACAATGTCTGAGGTAGCAAGTCTGGCGCGGTTTTACGCAAGTTCCTCCGCAACTGTTTGATCTAACTTTAGAGAAGATATAGTATCCCCTCCCGCATGATTTGCTGCAAGCTCCTCTTCTCCACACGCAGTTTTTTTTAGTACATCGTCGCCGTCGTCTCCGCCTGTACAAGAATGGCGACTTGCAATTCGACAAAACAATACTCGTCGAAACGCATACCGATCTATTAGTCTTGGTAAATGTTAATAAACGGTATATAGCATGCGCAACCATTCTTACCATGTGGAGCCAGGGTCAACTAAAACCAAGAAGACAATCAACGTCAATAGAACAACAGATCCCTTCATGGTTATGTCTACAACCTAACTTCAATCAGAACCAGTGAATGCTGCTGCAAGGCTACAGCTGCATATATAAGCTCTCTGGTGGATATCCTTAGACGGGTGCTCGCCGGTACATTTACAAACCCACGCGCGGTTTTTGGTTCAGTGCAGTACAGCGGAAAGCCCCTCCGTTTGCACCCCCTTGCACTGTTGTAAACATCGAACAGCGACGTAAACTCACACAACACCGGTTTAATATATTCAATCACACTTTCTGTGTGATGCCAGTGTAGTGTAAACAGATTCAAAATCATTTTTTGTAAATTTCACGTTTTTTACAAGCGTCCGGATGCAATATGCGCGCACTACGCCGCCGCACAAAACACCAGGTGTATGCTACATGTGTTTCTTTCGCTCAAGGTTTTAAATAAATTGTTGCTCTATTTTTGTTTGTTGTTTGTTAGCAACATGCTGTTCTTATTATCGCTACTTTTTTCCAAAACTTCGACCGACTTGCTAAGCGCTTGCAGTTATTTTTTCACTTCACACGTTTATGCGTAAATTTGTTTTAAAATCTGCCCTTGGCTGTACTTGTTTAAGTTATATAGGTGCAAAAATAGAAAAAAATCCTCACTACAAATTCCATCAGGCAATTCGGCTTGTTGCAGAATGGTTCAAAAAAGTAAAGGTATGTCCCTCTCTGTTAGAATATTTTGTTAGCGGTTTAGCGTCGACTGCGTTTCGTATTTTACACGCCATGTTCTTTCACTGTTCCTCGCGTTTTACGCGAGCCCGAATGTGTCGAAACAAACGACATACAACATGATTGTGTGCAAACAATGGCTTTTTTCTGTTAAAGGAAGCCAAACGTATTTTGGACAATAATTTGACAAATGAAACTAGAAAGAGAGGTTTGTTCACTTGCCAATAAAATTTGCTTTCATTTTATATTTGGTGGATTTTTTTACTCCTGATTTGGTATATTTTATCGGGTCAACTTGGTTGAGCAATGCTATTTATGTTACTTGCTCGGGAAACTTTAAAGACCAAGAGGGAATTAAAAACAACTTTGCGAGCGCTATATGCGGTTGCACTCGCCCTATTTGATGACTTGGCTAAAGAACCCATTACAGGTATTTTATCCACACCACATAAGCTTACTTAAAACCATTTATTGACGACACATGCAGAAATGGAACAATTGTACACAAAAGCAAATCATTTACTCATTATATTTTTTCTAATTTTTGGGGTCTTGTAGATAATCCCCTTCCTCGGGCGTGTTTTGAATAAACTCGCCTGCCTCCCAATCGTCTGTATATTGGTTGCTGTTTCTGTCGTTGGGTTGTATTTCGTCGAGTGGCACACTTAACTGTTCAATGCTAAACAAAATGTGAAGTTTACATTAGACATGCAATTGGTAAGACTTCTAGGGGAAAACACATGCAAAGTCCAGAAACTATGAACGCAACCGCATATATTACTTTTGGAGTTCTGCTTGGCTGTCCGAAATTTATGTTGTTAAAAATGCGTCACAATATCAGCAGTTTTTGAGTACCCAATAGGATCAAAGCTGTTTGTAGGTATATCGGCCTTCTTCGGCGTTTGTCCACACAGACTGAGCGCAGCAGCGAAATAAGCAACATTTACGTAGTATTTTCGATACCTATCTTTCTGTAGCGGCTTGTCGTCAGTTTTGCCAATAATGTTGTCATACATTGGATTTAATGCCGATGTGTCGTCGTATGTCTCGCTATCATTGGGCTCGATAACGGTAATCCTGTAACTTGGCTTGCGTCAGGAATACATTAAACCAGATTATAAATCCACTACTTTTTAACAAACTTACATTTCGCCTTTGTGTCTTAGAAGGCAAACCCCACATGGGCGATATTGCGGATGTCTACATTGCCCGCCACAAGATTGTTTTTGAAATACACGAAGTTTTTGCCATCGGCATTTTTTGGCATAACCGGGAATTGGTTTGCATATTCCATATTTAAACCTGCAGTCTCGTTTCTTGCATCTTGCTGCAAAACCATCGCATTGTTATTACTATATGTCGAACTATATTACAAGAGTTATTTATCACAAAGAATTAAGTTTTCTCCAACGAACTTTGGGTGATTCCAAAACTTTACTTTATTACAGGTATACCTACGTGGACATCGTCGCAAGTTGCAACTTTGTACAGGTGCAGTGCACGTCCCACCACATTTGTTTACAGCGGTTTTTATGTAATTGAATGTGCCTGTACCACATGTAGTGCTGCAAGCTCCCCTTGCCCACTGACAGTCTTTTCGGATACAAGGTGGAGGAGGTGGAGGAGGTCGACGTCTTCTGCGCCTCCTACCAATGCAAGTTTTGCGCTTAGGAATTTTAGATCACAAGTTATTCTGTCAATATGTTTTGCTTCTGTCAAAGAGGCAATAGCGGTTTAGCAACTGAACCCAATGAGAAGTCCTAAAATAACCAAAGAGAGGAATGCACCAAAAAATTTTGGGACCCACTGGATTAGACAATCAGTCGTTTTGAAAATCTCCTTCCTCCCCTACTAGACAAAAAGTGAAATCTTCTGAAAAAATATCAACAACATAAACCCACATGCAAGCAATTGAATACAAATTGACTCTCACCATGACGAGCCTGGACATAGAAACACCGCCAACAGCAAGGTAACTGGTATAAACTGAACAACCAACTTCATTTTCGAATAAGATGAATACAGCACTACAAGTAAGACTTACGTTTTGACTGTGCAAGCAATGGACGTAAATAGACCTATATGTATAACAAGTAAAGGAAGTGGGTAGATTTCGCCTCTGTACTTATAAGATGAAATGTATTGATTAAGATAACACAGCGCTGGACATAGACCGTTGGTGTGTGTTTTTAAAATGCCGTTCACATAAAATAAACTAATACATTACTGCTGTTACAAAAGCAGTCATAATCCGCTATATTTATTGTGCGACAGCGCATGGTACAGTTCCATAAACACAATCACAGCATTAAACAACAGGAAAAT
>QXVZ01010443.1:1691-24458 GCA_008931825.1 Phallusia fumigata | reverse complement strand
CCAGATTGGCAATTTTTTATTGGGAGAACAAAATACAAACGACGAAATCGTGTTTAGTCGTCAAAATACATTTAAATAGTGGAGGTCGCCTTGAAACATGAGCAAGGAACTTGTTGCACAACGTTGCACAACACAATAGGGCCCACGCTCAATACGTAACCATAAACCCATAACAGACAAGGTGCTTTGAGGGGCAAAAATATAAACAAAAATCCGAAACAAACAGTGCCAGGTAACAAACAATTGGTATTGCCCACGCACGTCGCCACTATGTTATTTTTATCCTCTTTGAAAAAATCCTCCTCGTTGATTATAACATGACATCAACATTCTCGGGTAACGAAAAGCAGAACAACTGCGATGTGATTTAAAACCCCGGACCTGGTGTTGCCATGTCATAACTGTTTTGAAGTTTTGGCCAATGTCTCACATTTACATGCAAAAGCATTTGTTTATCGAGACGGCGCATTGGTCGCAAGTCACATAAAAATTGCCAGGCAAACGCGCAGAAATAACACTTTGCAGAGCACCATTTAAACACATCGTGTTTATGAAAGATCAGGTACAAAATTTTAAGCTGTTTAATCTCGATAAGGAAACTTTTTCTTTATCCTGAAGGCATAACGTTTTTATTCAGGTTTACTCCACAAACAACTTTTCACAATGCGCTATACGGCGACGGGTCGGTAACGAATCGGGTTGGGCCAATGTTACTAATTTATTTTGGTTAAGTAACCATGACTTACGTCATTGGAAAATGGTCACCTTTTAATTGGTAAAATCTAACTTACTGGACATTAATCTATCCTAAAATATAGTTGTATTTTTCTTTTTTTAATATTTGCTTCCAAAAGCATGAAGACTAAACTGGTGGTACAGAACTGTACCACAACCGTATTAAATTTGACAAAATGACAAGCTACAGCGACCGGAATGACCTCCAAGTTGATTCACAATCAGTGGAAATACGAAACAATTGAAATCAAAGATTGTTTTATTTTTATGACAACAATCGAAATGCTGGAATTGAGGCAGCCAAGTAATAATAAACAAAAGCGCCGCGAGTTCGAAATTCCCGCGCGTTGTGCTGTGACGTCACAGCGTGTCGTGCAGGGGGGAGAGAGGTATTTCCCCACGGTACTTTCCCGGCTATTCCGCCTTTTGAATTAGATCAGTGGTACCCAACCTTTTTTGCCTTGCCGGACCTACTTTAATGCTCTCAAAGCAGTCACGAACCCCGCCAAGTTTTTTGTATTTTTGTCTAAATGTTAAGTATTCTCGCCGAAACAACACATTACCCATAAACTGCAAACCAGTATCCGTTTAGAGTACAAATGAAGTGTAAAATCACAAAAAATTAATTTGCCCAGATTGGTTCCATCACCAATTACCTTTCCTGTTATAAAGCACTTGTAAATGGATGTGGTTAGGCGACAAGCACAAGTGTCTTTAATCACTTGGTTTACAGAACAATGTTTAACTCAAACCATTAGGTGCCACAGTAAAAGTGTCACGTGATAATGTCAGGTCAGAGCTTGTCCTCATGGGGTGTTTGAAGTGTTTCTGTGTTCGATGCTGCTAAACAACCGCCTACCGAGCTCACTGAGATAAAATCTAATCGAACATTTAAAGTAATGAACGCTATTGTCAACAAGCAAAAAATCTTCTAAAAGTTGCTCAGTTTAAACAAACCTCGTCGCTGGGGGGCGTAAAGGAGTAAGTATTTTGTTGGTGTAACGTTTCTGCTACAAAGGCATCCACTTCAGATTCCGACCAAAACCCTTTGAACGAACAGTTGGGAATCCTGAACTGTAATCATTAGTAAACACACATTCACATGTCAGTAGATAAGTGCCTGACCTTAAATGAAACAAACCGGTGGCTCTTAAACTAGTAAAATTAGAGCATCAAACCGACCCATTTTTGCCGAGTTTACTCTTTTTTCAGCGAATTTAATCCTAAAAATCGCAAGCCACTGCCAAGACAACCAGATTGGCAATTTTTTATTGGGAGAACAACATACAACCGACGAAATCGTGTTTAGTCGTCAAAATACATTTAAATAGTGAAGGTCGCCTTGAAACATGAGCAAGGAACTTGTTGCACAACGTTGCGCAACATGTTGAGCAACACAATAGGGCCCACGCTCAATACGTAACCATAACCGTTTGTTAGAAAAGGTGGGCATAAAAGACAAGGTGCTTTGAGGGGCAAAAATATAAACAAAATCCGAAACAAACAATGCCAGGTCGTGTTAAAATGAGAGAGCTTTCAACAATTGGTATTGCCCACGCACGTCGCCACCATGTTATTTTATCCTCTTTGAAAAATGCCTCTTTGTTGATTATAACATGACATCAACACGCTCGGGTAACGAAAAGCAGAACAACTGCGATGTGATTTAAACCCCGGACCTGGTGTTGCCATGTCATAACTGTTTTTTGAAGTTTTGGCCAATGTCTTACATTTACATGCAAAAGCATTTGTTTATCGAGACGGCGTATTGGTCGCAAGTCACACAAAAACTGCCAGGCAAACGCGCAAAAATAACACTTTGCAGAGCACCATTTAAACACGTTGTGTTTATGAAAGATCAGGTACAAAATTTTAACCTGTTAAACTTTCTTTTTCATCCTAAGGGCAAAAGGTTTTTATTCAGGTTTACACCACAAACAACTTTTCACAATGCGCTATACGGCGACGGATCGATAACGAATCGGGTTGGGCCAATGTTACTAATTTATTTTGGTTAAGTAACCATGACTTACGTCATTGGAAAATGGTCACCTTTTAATTGGTAAAATCTAACTTACTGGACATTAATCTATCCTAAAATATAGTTGTATTTTTCTTTTTTTAATATTTGCTTCCAAAAGCATGAAGACTAAACTGGTGGTACAGAACTGTACCACAACCGTATTAAATTTGACAAAATGACAAGCTACAGCGACCGGAATGACTTCCAAATAACCTCGTTGATTCACAATGAGAGGAAATACGAAACGATTGAAATCAAAGATTGTTTTATTTTTATCACAACAATCGAAATGTTGAAATTAGAAACACATGGAAAGGTTGTCTCGAAGGGAATACTAGACGAGAACACATGCTGAGTACAACAGGGTTGACGCACATACAATACGTTGACACATTTGACGCTGAAATGGTGTTGTCACAAAAGACGAGGTTTGTTTGTAAAACAGTAACGCACAAAAGTCGGAAATAATAGAATAAAGTGAACACAAAATTGAACAAAAATATATAAAAGAAGAAAAAACATAAGACACAATGCTTGGGTGGCTGCAGTTTCCTTATTAGGAAGTGGCCAATCGGTGCCAAAACTAAATTGCTAAAAAAACAAAATCAATTGACTTGCGAAGCGCTTATTAAGGTGTTGTTTATTGCGTGGCATGATGCACCACCATCAATAGATCGGGTTACAGAATAAAATGACAATAAGTGTCACTTAAGCGCCATTTAACAGTTACAACCAAGGATGGCAGTACGATAAATTGGTACTCTACCGTACTACACTGCCACCTATGCCATTGATGTTTAATAATATTTATTTATTTATTTTTGCACACTTCACTTAAACAAAATTGTCCCCCCCTCAAAAATATCAAAACCTTAGTTTAAAGATAAGAGTTTGTCTATAACGTCCTTATTTACTTGTATTTGATTTTTAAGTAAAACCATAACGTACCCACTGGAACCAAACCGATTTTTGCCTAATAAGTAATTAGCACGAAGCAATATCATAGAAGCTACAGCTAATAGAACAAGACAAAAGCATAAGCTTGTACAGTAACTCTCATAGTAATTTAAAATGCAATAAAATTCTTCAGGTTTGTATTCATTTAGAATACAGACATGACTAAATCTCAACCAGTTCCAGAAATACATAAGAACGGCAAGAATAACCAAACTGATAATGAGTTTGACTTTGTATGAAGTAAACACGAATAGAAACCAACCGTTATTGTTGCCAAGTTTTCTCATAGAAATCTTTTTTTCCATTAGTCTTGTTGATTTCTTTGCCCTGCGTTTTCGAGGTTCGTGAAGTTTGGCGTTTTCTATTTGTTTTTTTGTAATTTGAGAAAGTTCTTTTATCAACGAATCCCATTCGTTCATTATCCGCATTGACTTCGGCTCTATTCTCCAAACAAAATTACTGCATCCAAAAATTATGGCCAAAATAGTAATCAGAAAGCCACAATTTCGCTCTGACCAGTAAAGTTGATGAACACAACCAGTGAGTGCATGTGGGTCTGTGAAAAGACGCTTACATCAACCTTGTTTTTAAATTTACTAAACCCACCGTCGAAAATTATTTTATGTGAGAAAATAGGTCCTTAAATTTTAAGTGGTGCAACAAACAGAAGTAACATAATTTTTTAACACATTTGCACAATATCTTACCAACTTTGTTGTCATCTGTATCACAACGAACATGTAAAATGGGCCCAACATGACAAGCTGAAAATTGTTTTTATTTTAAAGTTGGTATTGATAAATTGTGTATTCAAGCAGCAAATATGTTGGCAAAATGTGCACACACTTAGTATAAAGCGGCAAGTTGTTTTGCTCAAGTAAAAATTTCTTGCAATGAAACAATTTGGGCAAAAAGCATACGGATGAACACAAATATAAATTTTAAAAAGTACAAACCGGTAGTATTGATGCTGCTGAGTGCATTGTTACTTGTTGATGACTTGAAAGGGCCATTGAACGACTTCTCTGCAACAGCACGAAAGGTTTATTTACTTGTCCCTATCAGGTGAAGTTACATTAACAGTACAGAAGAACTTACCTGTTTTAATTTTGCAACATGACAAAAGCTTTGACTCTGACCCAGGAGTGTAGGAGTATGTTGATTTTCCAACCACAATCAGAAGGACAAAAATTAGAAACAACCATATATCCCATATTGGAACAATTTTATCAAACACTAGATCACTAAGTTGTCGCAATGGTCCTAACATTGCGCCATTTAAATGGCAATAAACTGCTACTTTAATTATTGTAAAACAATGGTAAAAACGATTTTGTTGGAAACAACTCAACAAATAAACTTTAAACAAACCCACCCAATACTTTACATGGTTTGAAACTTTCGTCAGGAATAGATTATACAACACTGCTACTTCGTCATTTCACTGTCACCACACAAATGTTCTCTTGCATATTGCTGTTTTCACAAAACTACTTTATTTTCATCAACAGAAAAGGAGGCAGGACTATGGTTTGCTGCCATTTCTAACACAGTGAAAAGGTCATTCAATGCAGTTATTACATTTTGGTCAACAACATATTGACACCTGTCCCGCAATATAACGGTTGTTTTTCCTAGATTAACTTAAAAAAACTGCAGGGCGCGCATACGTTTAAAATGAACTAAGTCTCAACTTTATCAACCTTCATTATCAAACTAACCCGACTACACTTTAATTAACCAACCATTGGAAGATTGAACAAATACAGGATTACACACTCCATTCACGGCTTTCAACTGTCTGGCGTGTTACCTGATAGCCACGACAACGAACAGCAGGTAGCTTGCCAGCAGGCCTATTGAAAACACACTCTATCAAGGCGTTGTTCAGTCAAGAAAAAACAACTCAAACCTTTAGTCTGTGATCTTTCTTGCGTGACATATAAGTCCACCCGACCTGATTAATATGACGCAGTCTGTTCAGAATGATGAACGTTTGGCATTCGGTTCGGCAATTGCAAAATGAAACAATCAATGCAAAAAAACAGCCACTATTTCTGTGGTCAGCTGGATGTTGCAGACAGTGCACACTGTTTCGAGCTGTAAGGTCTCATCAGTGCAACGGAAGACAGTTTAGGCTAGCCAGCTGGATGTTGTTTTGATAATTGAACCTGGTACCTCACGTTTTAAATAAACATTTCAAAAAAGTGAAAAATGTTTTAGTCATAACTACTGTTAAAAAACTGTTTGCTGTTGTGTTCTGCTGCGAGCTGACCGGAAGGTCTG
This sequence comes from Phallusia fumigata, assembly GCA_008931825.1. Taxonomy (NCBI): domain Eukaryota; kingdom Metazoa; phylum Chordata; class Ascidiacea; order Phlebobranchia; family Ascidiidae; genus Phallusia; species Phallusia fumigata. The sequence goes on along the minus strand of QXVZ01010443.1, from coordinate 18,457 downwards.
AAATAGTTTTTTGTATTTTAAAAGCGAAACATGATACAATGGCGACATATTACACCTAATATGGGACATTTTGTAAAAGCAACAACTGCAATGGGCGCCGGTACGTAGGGGCAAGAGGGGGCACTTGCAAAGTCCTGGAATTCCGAAAAAATGTACTTTANAAATTTTAAAAAGTACAAACCGGTAGTATTGATGCTGCTGAGTGCATTGTTACTTGTTGATGACTTGAAAGGGCCATTGAACGACTTCTCTGCAACAGCACGAAAGGTTTATTTACTTGTCCCTATCAGGTGAAGTTACATTAACAGTACAGAAGAACTTACCTGTTTTAATTTTGCAACATGACAAAAGCTTTGACTCTGACCCAGGAGTGTAGGAGTATGTTGATTTTCCAACCACAATCAGAAGGACAAAAATTAGAAACAACCATATATCCCATATTGGAACAATTTTATCAAACACTAGATCACTAAGTTGTCGCAATGGTCCTAACATTGCGCCATTTAAATGGCAATAAACTGCTACTTTAATTATTGTAAAACAATGGTAAAAACGATTTTGTTGGAAACAACTCAACAAATAAACTTTAAACAAACCCACCCAATACTTTACATGGTTTGAAACTTTCGTCAGGAATAGATTATACAACACTGCTACTTCGTCATTTCACTGTCACCACACAAATGTTCTCTTGCATATTGCTGTTTTCACAAAACTACTTTATTTTCATCAACAGAAAAGGAGGCAGGACTATGGTTTGCTGCCATTTCTAACACAGTGAAAAGGTCATTCAATGCAGTTATTACATTTTGGTCAACAACATATTGACACCTGTCCCGCAATATAACGGTTGTTTTTCCTAGATTAACTTAAAAAACTGCAGGGCGCGCATACGTTTAAAATGAACTAAGTCTCAACTTTATCAACCTTCATTATCAAACTAACCCGACTACACTTTAATTAACCAACCATTGGAAGATTAAACAAATACAGGATTACACACTCCATTCACGGCTTTCAACTGTCTGGCGTGTTACCTGATAGCCACGACAACGAACAGCAGGTAGCTTGCCAGCAGGCCTATTGAAAACACACTCTATCAAGGCGTTGTTCAGTCAAGAAAAAACAACTCAAACCTTTAGTCTGTGATCTTTCTTGCGTGACATATAAGCCCACACGACCTGATTAATATGACGCAGTCTGTTCAGAATGATGAACGTTTGGCATTCGGTTCGGCAATCGTAAAAATGAAACAATCAATGCAAAAAAACAGTCACTATTTCTGTGGTCAGCTGGATGTTGCAGACAGTGCACACTGTTTCGACCTGTAAGGTCTCATCAGTGCAACGGAAGACAGTTTAGGCTAGCCAGCTGGATGTTGTTTTGGTGATTGAACCTGGTACCTCACGTTTTAAATAAACATTTTAAAAAAGTGAAAAATGTTTTAGTCATAACTACTGTTAAAAAAACTGTTTGCTCTTGTGTTCTGCTGCAAGCTGACCGGAAGGTCTGAAATAGTTTTTTGTATTTTAAAAGCGAAACATGATACAATGGCGACATATTACACCTAATATGGGACATTTTGTAAAAGCAACAACTGCAATGGGCGCCGGTACGTAGGGGCAAGAGGGGGCACTTGCAAAGTCCTGGAATTCCGAAAAAATGTACTTTACTATTTAATGATGGTTTATCAAAAAATATATTAAGAATTGCCCCCAAAAATTTTCTGCCCGAGCCGATGACGACTGCCATGGCATACCGACCTACCCAAGAAAAAGGCAAAGTTTCCCGGCTTGACAAACAATTTTCTTTGTGCGGCAGACCAAAATAGGGTTGGCCTAGAACTGACGAAATTATTTTTTACTTCTGAACGTCATGTGCTGGGATATCTCGGAACAACAAGAAGTGGGTGAAAAAATAACGTTATTGGGAGAACTTGTCGAAAAGCAAATACTAAATGAGGAGTGTGGGGTGATTGAATTTGTCGAAATGTTAAAGCTGGCAGAGGAGTATCAGGACAGTCAATATCTCGAAAATGTTTATTTGGAAAGTCAACTTCCCCAACAGCAAATGACGAAAGCAGCGTGGAAGATATTTAAGGAATCTGGACCGATTACAAGTTTCAAAATACCGACGGATGAAAGCGAAATCCCGCGCAAATGTATTTTATTGTGACTAGGAGTAAACCAAATTCTGACACTAGTTACGATCTTCTGTTACGTTCCACAATAAACTTTGTCTACCAAGTACGGAAGTGTTATGTTCGTTCTAAACGACAAGAGCTTACGTTGAATGGTTGTTGCCCGAACATTCAAACCTCTAACCGGAATGTCCTCCAATTACAAATAATATCACAATGTGACACTTTCTCTTTTTTAGCATGCAATTGTTGAAAAAGTGCTAGTTTTTGTCTTTAATTTCAAATGGTGGGTTTCTACTGCTTATAAAGTGAAGTCGTGTTTTACAGTATTATGATTTTTGTTTTTTACCTAGTCAAAGTTAACGTTTAGGGTTGTTCAAACCTATTTTACTGCTTGGTACCACGAAAATTTGTAAAATGAGTGGTGTATAAACCATTCTGACCCTTTTATGCATATTGTTTGTATTTCAGGGTAAAGGTTGTACAAAAATAGGAAAAAAACATGACGTAACGGAATAAACTAATTTTGCTGTGACGTGTTATGAAAGTCATTGACAGGAAATATTGAATTCTCGATCTTTTCATCATTTGTCTACATCCGAACGATCAAGTAACATTATGGCAGAAAAGGAAATAGTTTCGTACATTATGTACAAATTTGGTAGGTTTTTAACTGCACTGCAATGTGACAAAAAAAAACTTAAGCTACTTATTTTGCAGATTTGGTCATTGAGTACAGCTGGGATTTTGTTTTGATTTCGCTGTGTGCTTTTGCATTTGTTTCACTCTTATTTGTCTGCTATATGTTGTACATGTATGTAGTATTGACATGGAAGCGAAAAACAGTACATCATGAGCTTTCAAAAGTTACTGTCAATGATATCAAGGAATTTAATGACGCCGTACACAAGCCCCAAGAAAATCGGAAAGACATCGCAAACTTTTACCAAATTCAAAGATTAAAAAAAGCTGTTGCTGATTTTCAAAAGTTTGAACGTGAAGCCACAAAAAAACAACGTGAAACCATCGTACTATACTATGTCATTGTGATAGTGTTTTTAATATGTACAGGTTTACTTGTTGTTACATGGTTAGGTGCGTACCTGCTCCGATTAATTTTTTCTACACTTTATTATTTGTTTCCCGGACCTGTTGGTGTGATTTGTGCGTTATCGGCCACGTTGTATGCTTGTCTATCAAGTCTCAACGGGCCAGGCCAAAACAGAAATATAGGTCCTACGTACCAACGACCACCTCCGGTTCAACACTATAGCTAGTCACACCCAAATAAAAAACACTTTAAGAACTGTTATTATTTTTGTTGTTTGTTTTCCTCTTTTTGTGTTCTTTTATCCTTGTAATACACGCAGTGTGTTGCAACTGTGTGAAAATTCTACCACATTCGCCATCACTAGCGGTTTTAAAGTCCTCCCACTGGTTTCTGTGGATGGTGTAAGTTCCGTAACTTGATTCAACGGTCTTTGATACGACCAACGCGGCTTTATTGTGACACAGCAAAGGTCGCTACGTAGCTTGTGCAACAACTGTTGTGTTATCCTATCCGAAACACTGCGCTAATTAAGCTAATCACAAGGTGTTGTTTCGCTTTGTGATTTGGACAATCAAAGTTATTTTTTATAAAGTTGTTTTTTCGTTCCTGAGTTACATCTGTACTGACTAAGAGCACAAAAGGAAACACTCTGAAATCCGACTCCAAAATAAACAATCTAACTTCTGCTACTAACAAAAGTCTGAGGCACAAAACTTAACCCTTAAATTATATTCACGAAACAATGTTACGATAACAACACGGCGAGTTAGCGAATACAAGTGCTCTGAATAAAAACAATATTCAGATCTAATCTGTCCTAGTTTTTTTTGTACTTGTACTGATTGGATGTTGAAAAGGCACGGCTTATATAGCATATCGAGACTAAGACAAATGAGATAATGAGTAAACGCGACGGCTACATAATTATGCTGGTGTCAGAGGTGATATAAATTAAAATCGTAACCCGTCTCTTAGTTGCTTATACTGTGTGTCATATTAAATTGGACGGATGGACAATTAGAACGACGACGACTTTACCGTTCTGTGTAAAAGAGTTGGTGCAGGTTCGCGATAATTATAACATAACCTTAGGGTATATGTTACATGGTTCAAGGCGGTTAACAGTTGTTTTTGTTTTCCGAGTATGAGGTTGCAAAGTAATTAAGTGTACCGGGCCAAATATGGTTAACTTGAACCGACGAAAACAAGAAATGGTGTGACGAAACATTGAAATGAAATTCAAAGTAACATAGACAACATATTCCGACACATCGCATATCGCGGTCACTACACATCAAATGGTTAGTTTCCGTTTTCCAAACTTTTTCCACGTTCGACTTCTGCTACATATATTTTTGCCGCGACTTCACAGTAAATGTACTTATTTGTTTCTATTACTTGTTCTGATATTCTGTGTGTCTTATTTGTATTAATAAACTTTTACCCGTTTTGACAGTGTTGAACTTTTATTTGTTGCATGCATTGAAGTAGATAAATCCTATTTTATATGTTGTACATTGTAGTGTTTATATCCATGTTGCAGTGCTGGTATGTCAAACATACGGTCTGCGGGCCGGATCAGACTGCTTGATGATTTCATACGGCACTGCATAAATTTCTTAGTCTGCCAAAAAAGGAGCTCATTTCTGTCAAAAGTTTTTTGATTGCGCCCTTTGTGGCACACCGCACAATGCTGTTTTGTGATGTCACAAGTAACAAGCAAGCGATTGTGGCACACACAAAGCGTTGCTGAATTGTAATCGAGTGAAGTTTAGTGTTAAATTTTTAGTGGACCGCGAGTCATCGAAAAAACTGAGGGTCGTTATGCGAGTAATTTTAAAAAGTTTGAGAACCACTGAGTTAAACAAACATCGAACACCAACAAAGGTCTGACGGATTAACTTTTAAGTTGTATGTTTAATAGAGGCGCCCAAGAGACGTTAACAGTTAGATTTAGGTTGAAAGGTTCAAAGGGCGTTTCTGGATCAATAACAAACCGCAATCACTAAAATAGTCTTTTTGATGTTTTCACAACATTTCTCTATGAAGTGTTTAATGGATATGTAACTTTCCCAGGGACAACGAGAGGCAAATCACTTACAAACAGCGTATGACCATTGTGCAATCTTACAGGTCCTGTAGATTTGCAGTTAAGGTGTAAAATTGTGCCAGACTGGCAAAATGGAGAAGATGAAATAGAAATTGTGGCCTAGGTAAAATACGTTGTAAACGAAACCCAAATGCTAAATGCAAAAACTTAAAAGTTCTCGAGGGTTTTATTGTAAATTCTTATGCATTTTAGAACTGTATGTATTCTTGCATTCGTTGTTTAACTTTATTAGTATTTGTTTCGTATATTTTTATTGTACACGTGATGGGATACATGCGCTTTCTTGGTACATGCGATACTTGTTTTAAAGGGCCCCTTATTTTTGAAGGCGACTCAAAAGTATGGAATGATGAATGTAGATCTATTTCAAGTAAGCTTTTAAACTGGAATAACACAAGATGTAACTTGGGTGGTAAATTGTATCTGCTCTCCTCATACTTTTTAGACTTGTATGAGGAAAGAAACCTCCGTCGCGTGCAGACCAGCATCCAATTGAAAATGGCATATTGCTTGAATTCTAACACTCCGTTAATATACAAATATACTCGCCACAACGTAACGTTGATTTTGAATAGTTTTTTACACCAGATGTGCTGAACAAATTAGTTGTGTGTAGAAACGAGTAAGCCAAGTTTTAAACAAGCTTGCTGCGTGGTTATGACTGCTAAATTAGCTACAGGGGTGGAATAGTTTGTCGTACTGACGAAGCCTAATAGTAATTAATGCCGAGGAAATTAACTCCGACGTCAGGATTTCCCGTGATCCTATGCTCGTCTGTAGACTTTTACCAAACGCATTTCACATGTCTGCAATGAAGCCTGTGTAGCCCGCAAACAACATTTGGTGTAACAGCTATTGCCCGACAAATTAAGTCTTTACCACGTTATAAACGATGTATTTTGGATAAATTATAGCTTTTGCAATTAGTGCACAAATTAAAATAAGAAAGTGAAGAAATTTTTTTGTTCAAAAACTTATTGAAATGCTTACGGAAAGAAAAGAAAGATTCGTCACTCTGTTGGTTGCAATTAGTGGGTTCATGTAAACACAATAAATGCAACGCATTCAGAAGAAGGGATTAACTGGCGGATAAAATTAAATCATTTTGGGCAATGGTTTGTTTGGGGAATAGTTGAAAGACGAACTGGTTCTTGATGAGCAGCCTCAAGAAAGTTGCAAGCCACACCAAATAGTTGAATTGAAATAGAGCATTAGATTTTTTCTTTGAGTCATTTTTACCAGATTCAAAAACATTTTCCTGACTCTCAACGATTGCAATTCACTTTTTACAAAACAAAGGTTTAAAAAAATGCAAAGAAATAAAAACATGATGTTTTTGAACTCAGTTCAAGCATAGTGATTAGTCGAGGCCCACCTAGTAAGGCAAGTCTTATGTCAAGTAGCGTCGATGGACCAGCTATAGTCCAAACTGGTCGTAGTTTTGTGTTTATGTGATCAAGGATGACAGTACGGTACGGCACGTATTAAGTTGTGCCTACCACGTACCTCGTTGCGATGGGCGTACCGTACCTCCGTACCCGACTGCCATCTTTGCGTGTGTTTTGTTGACCTAAAAATATTCATTGTGCCTTTCACATGTAAGTAAATTGCACCACCACAAATTAACCTATTATGTACAGTATATGCCTACCTTCAAAATGGGAGCTTGCAAAACATCCTACCAAAACCGTAGGAATTCTGACTTTGAGTTTGAAAATTTGTAACTCATTAGTACAATAAAAGTTTGCTTGTCCTCATTTTTAAACTTACGTGTTACATAAAGTATTTTTTAATACAGCGATATGGGGTGTCTCGTTGATTAGACTGCCAAGGTTAACGCTTGGTCAATGCTACGTCGGTTGCCTGTGAACTTTTTGTCTACGCTGCAACATTTTGAAACGGACCCCGCGTTTGTATTGGAATTGTTCCGCTTGACCTCACTAGCGCCAACGAACGCTTTTTCCCTCACAAGTAATAATACCGTTTTGGGGTGCTCAAGCGGAAAAAGTCAAGGCTTGGTTCGCTGCAGGCAAAATAACGGCAGCTTCCTTTTGGGAAGGATAGCGTGCGCGATGTATGAGATCAAAACATGAGGCTGCGTGTGTTGACCATAGTTTGTTCAGCCAGTGAGTCCCAACCTGGGAGGCATACCTTCCCAGGAAGAAATTATTGGAATTAAGTGAAAGAATTTTCACTTTATAGTAAAGCTGTTTGCGATAAGTATAGCATTTCTTTTTTAGGTAGACCAGTGGTTATGAACCTTATTTCTTGTCTAGTAGGGAAGGGTGAAAAGTTCAGAAACAGAGGAAAGGGGGAATGCATTAAAAATTTTGGTAACCATGGTTTGACGCAAACAGAATGGTGCAAACTAAGATTGACAGAAAGTATGCTTGTGACCAAAAAAAGTTAAGGATGTAGAAGTGTAATTAGAAACATTTGGCACCATATAGCAACTGTTTGTTGGCAAGGTTTTGCCGGGTATATCACCAACACTGTTTTAATAAATCTACTGTGAGGGTTTAGATTCTAATCAATGACGCTGCAAGTTTTGACACTGATTGGCCACAAAACTTATGTTGACGCTTTACCCAAAACCACCAGTCGCAACTTTGTATTGCTATGTGCAGTAGTAATACTTGGCGCGCAGAGTTTTACTAAACCCCGATGGATTTAACAACGAGTCTTTGGCAGCTTTGATGCAAAACATGTTTTATGTGGCGTTTGCTTTACAAAGGGGAATTTAGCCAAAATTTCAAACAAGAGGCTTGAATTACTAAAACGCTTGGATGTAAACTGACCCTGTAAAGAGGAAAAAATATAAACAGTATGTGACTATTCTGTAATTTTTCAGACCTTGTAGATTTGCTGTTGAGGTGTGAAATTGTGTTAAAAATCAAACTGACGAAATGGCAAGTTATTCGGAAGAAGATGAAAAGAAAATTGTGGCCTGGATAGAATTATATACAGGCGACAAACCAAACAGTCAAGGAAAAGAGGTAAGAGACCGCTAAGCTTTTGTTGAGCAGATCAAACAAATTTTGAGACAATTCTTTGTTTAGGCTTTCCGTGAATGGTTGAAAGACGGACTAGTTCTCTGCAAATTAGGGAACAGCCTTCAGCCAGGACGCTGCAAACCGAACCAACTACATGAAGACAGAGTATCGGTAAGAATCAAATACCGTTCTAACTAGTTTCCGATTCTTGACATTTTTTTACAAATAGGGAGTGGAAGAATTCAAAGAAATGGATAATATTCAGAAGTTTCTGGATGCTATGGTTGATTTCGGGCTCCCTAAGTCGGACCTTTTTGACGTAAGCACTTGAACCGCAATGAAGCAAGAAATAACTTGGGTTAAAATTACATCTGTACTTTGCTGTTTTTTTAGATAGCAGACTTGTATAAGGGAAACAACCTCCGTCGCGTGCAGATCAGCATCTTGAAGTTAAAGGCATTTGCTGCTACCATGGGCTACTAAAATCATTGCACTGAACCGCAGAAATGGCGTATTGCGTGAATTCTAGTATTCCGCAAATGTACGAATACAACCGCCACATTGTAACGTTGCTTGTGAACAGTTTTCTATCAGATGTGCTGGACAAATTAGTGGTATGCAGAAGTAAGCCACGTTTGAAACAAGCTAACTGTGAAGCTGCGAGGATGACGTTCAGACCGAATCATGTCAGGTTGGCGTTTAATTAGATTTAAATGGGTTAGGCCTGCTGACAAAGCTCAATAGTAATTAGTGCTTTTATTCTAGTTGTGTGGAAAATGAAAAAGGTTTGTAAGGTGGAGGGGCAGAAAAGCATAGATATCATAATGGTACAAAATAAATTGTCAAAATAAATGTGATGGAATAACAAAATGCCATCTCTCTGTACACATTTACTTGTGAATTTACTCAAAACAACGTTTCAAAGATAGTTTAAAAATAAGACGTTTCGTCATACGCTTTTCCACTTTAGATTATGTATGGGCCGAGCCTTCTTCCAACTCATTTTCATTTTGGGGTGTTAAGTTCCATAACGTCTCACTATTACAATAAAAGACTGGAAAATTTACACGTGTGAGGTAGGTAGCCGGATTCAAGCGAATCATCCATACTCTTCATCAACAAATGACAGGAAATGCATATCGATAGCTAGGTGTAAAACGAATTCAAAACAAAAACACTATAAAACGACAAGAGCTTATTGCTAATTTTCGAAAAAATAATACATTTGGCGAGACACAGTCGACTATCCTCTGGATAGCTATATCATAAATGGATGCGAAGGATACAGTGCGGTGGAAAACACAAATGGGTTTATTTCTCTACCAGTTTTATTGTATAGCTGCAGCGCGTTCAACCTAAATCAACCAATTGTGCCCTTCACTTTTTCGCACTCCATGACGTTTTAACACTAAGCAGCTTTTTCCGGCCTGGTGATTGATTTAGTGCTATCGTGTCGCTACGATTTTTTTCACCAAGAGAAATAAACTCAACTCAACTCAACTCAACTCAACTCAGCTCAGTTCACAAGGCGAACGAAGCAGCACTCAATTTACACCGCCCAAGTCTGCCGATTCGCCTGATTGTGTGTGACGTCAGAGCGCGTCATGCGTGGGGCGTTGCTTTGTAAGTGTCGGCGCCCAGCTCTATCATACTACTATGGAATTGCTACGGCCTGTGCGACAGGTTTTAGGTATTTGAGAGGTTGAAAATGAAGTCTTATACTAAAGAGTACACAGTGTTTACCATGAGATTAGTCTATTGCGTAATTACCATCTCCATGTATTTGTGTTTTTGATTTGAATGAAACAGCTCCAAATCTAGAAGACCTGTACGGGGGAAGAAACCTCCGTCGTGTACAAATCAGCATTTTAAAAATTGTGTGAATTCTAACACTCAGTAAGTACACAAATATATCCGCCACAACGTAACGCTGATTTTGTGTAGCTTTTTACACCAGATGTGCTAAGGAAGTTAGTGATGAAGCAAGCTAGCCACGTTTTTACACTGTGTGGTTATGACATTGCTAAATTAGCTACAGGGGTGGAACAGTTTGTCGAACTGACGAAGCCTAATAGTAGTTAGTGCAAAGGAAATTAACTCCGACGTCAGGATTTCCCGTGATCCTATGTTCGTCTGTTGACTTTTACCAAACACATTTCACATGTCTGCAATGAAGCTTGTGTAGTCCGCATTTGGTGTAACAGCTATTGCCCGACAAATTAAGCTTTTACCACGTTATGAACGATGTATTTTGGATAAAGCTTTTGCAATTACTGCACAAATTAAAATAAGAAAGTGAAGAAATTTTTTTGTTCAAAAACTTATTGAAATGCTTATTGAAAGGAAAGAAAAGAAAAGTAAGATTCGTCACTCTGTTGGTTGCAATCTGTGGGTTCAAGTAAATGCAGCGAAGGCAATGTCATCGGAAAAAGGGATTAACTGGCAAATGAAATTAAATCATTTTAGGCAATAGTGGTTCAGCTTTTCGTGAATAGTTGAAAGACGATTTAGTTCTCTGCGAACTGATGAGCAGCCTTGAAGAAGGAAGGTGCAAACCGCACCAAACAGGCGAATTCGAACTAAAGCAATAAATCTTTTGTTTGGGTCATTTTACCCAGTTTCAAACCCATTTCCCTGACTCTTAACAATTGCAACTCACTTTTTACAAATAAGGGATTAAAAAAAGAGTTGATGTTTTTGAACTCAGCTGAAGAATAGTGATAAGTCAAGGCCCACCTATAGTAAGTTTAGTCCTATATATAGCGTCGTTTGACCAGCTATAGTCCAAGCTTCTCGTAGTTTTGTGGTTATGGGATCAAGGATGACATTACAGTACGGCACGTATTGAGTTGTGCCTACCATGTACTTCTTTTCGAAGAGCGTACCGTAAGCTTTGATCATTTTTGCTGCGTACCGTACCACCGTACCATACTGCCATCCTTGCGTGTGTTATGTTGACCTAAAATATTCGTTGTGCTTTCCACATGTAAGTAAATTGCACCACCACAAATTAACCTACCATGTACAGTATATGCCTACCTTCAAAATGGGAGCTTGCAAAACATCCTATCAAAACGGTAGGAATTCTGACTTTGAGATTGAAAATTTATAATCCATTAGTACAATAATAGTTTGCTGTTTTGTATTTTAAACTGTTTTTTTTTTTGAAGCAATTAATACAGTATATTTTAACACAGTGATATGGACGCGTCTCGTTGATTAGACTGTCAAGTTTAAGGCTGGGTCACAACGACGTCGGTTGCCTGTGAACTTTTTGTCTACCCTGCAACATTTTGAAACGGACCTTCACGGCTGCCCCGCGTTTGTATTGGAATTGTTCCGCTTGACCTCACCAGCGCCAACGAACGCTTTTTCCCTCACAGGTAATAATACCGTTTTGAGGTGCTCAAGCGGAAAGAGTCAAGGCTTGGTTCGCTGCAGGAAAAATAACGGCAGCTTCAATTTGGGAAGGATCGCGTGCGCGATGCATGAGATCAAAACGTAAGGCTCCGTGCGTTGACCATAGTTTGTTCGGCCAGTAACTCCCAACCGGGGAGGCATACCTTCCCAGGAAGAAATTATTTCAATTAAGTGAAGGAATTTTCACTTTATAGTAAAGCTGTTTGCGATAAGTGTAGCATTTTTTTTAGGTAGACCAGTGGTTATAAACCTTATTTCTTGTCTAGCAGGGAAGGGTGAAAAGTTCAGAAACAGAGGAAAGGGGGAATGCATTAAAAATTTTGGTAACCATGGTTTGACGCAAACAGAATGGTGCAAACTAAGATTGACAGAAAGTATGCTTTTGACCAAAGAAAGTTAAGGATGTAGAAGTGTAATTAGAAACATTTGGCATCATATAGCAACTGTTTGTTGGCAAGGTTTTGCCGGGTATATCACCAACACTATTTTAATAAATATACTGTGAGGGTTTAGATTCTAATCAATGACGCTGCAAGTTTTGACACTGGTTGGCCACAAAACTTATGTTGAGGCTTTTTCCATATCCACCAGTCACTTTCAACTTTGTATTGCTATGTGCAGTAGCAACACTTGGCGCGCAGAGTTTTACTAAACCCCGATGGATTTAACAACGACTGTTTGGCAGCTTTGATGCAAAACATGTTTTATGTGGAGTTCGCTTTACATAGGGGAATTTTTCCAAAATTTTAAACAAGAGGCTTGAATTACTGAAGTGCTTGGATGCAAACTGACCCTGTAAAGAGGAAAAATAAAAACACTGTATGACCATTCTGTAATTTTTCAGATCTTGTAGATTTGCTGTTGGGGTGTAAAATTGTGTTAAAAATCAAACTGACGAAATGGCAAATTATTCGGAAGAAGACGAAAAGAAAATTGTGGCCTGGATAGAATTATATACAGGCGAAAAACCAAACAGTCAAGGAAAAGAGGTAAGAGACCGCTAAGCTTTTGTTGAGCAGATCAAACAAATTTTTAGACAATTGTTTGTTTAGGCTTTCCGTGAATGGTTGAAAGACGGACTAGTTCTCTGCAAATTAGGGAACAGCCTTCAGCCAGGACGCTGCAAACCGAACCAGCTACATGAAGACAGAGTATCGGTAAGAATCAAATACCGTTCTAACTAGTTTCCGATTCTTGACATTTTTTTACAAATAGGGAGTGGAAGAATTCAAAGAAATGGATAATATTCAGAAGTTTCTGGATGCTATGGTAGATTTCGGGGTTCCTAAGTCGGATCTATTTGACGTAAGCACTTGAACCGCAATGAAGCAAGAAATAACTTGGGTTATAAATTACATCTGTACTTTGCTGTTTTTTTAGATAGCAGACTTGTATAAGGGAAACAACCTCCGTCGCGTGCAGATCAGCATCTTGAAGTTAAAGGCATTTGCTGCTACCATGGGCTACTAAAATCATTGCACTGAAATGCAAAAATGGCGTATTGCGTGAATTCTAGTATTCCGCAAATGTACGAATACAACCGCCACATTGTAACGTTGCTTGTGAACAGTTTTCTATCAGATGTGCTGGACAAATTAGTGGTATGCAGAAGTTAGCCTCGTTTGAAACAAGCTAACTGTGAAGCTGCGAGGATGACGTTAAGACCGAATCATGTCAGGTTGGCGTTTAATTAGATTTAAATGATTTGGCCTGCTGACAAAGCTCAATAGTAATTAGTGCTTTTATTCTAGTTGTGTGGAAAATGAAAAAGGTTTGTGAGGTGGAGGGGCAGAAAAGCATAGATATCATAATGGTACAAAATAAATTGTCAAAATAAATGTGTATGAATAACAAAATGCCATCTCTCTGTACACATTTACTTGTGAATTTACTCAAAACAACGTTTCAAAGATAGTTTAAAAATAAGACGTTTCGTCATACGCTTTTCCACTTTAGATTATGTATGGGCCGAGCCTTCTTCCAACTCATTTTCATTTTGGGGTGTTAAGTTCCATAACGTCTCACTATTACATAAAAGACTGGAAAATGTACACGTGTAAGGTAGGTAGCCGGATTCAAGCGGATCATCTATACTCTACATCAACAAATGACAGGAAAAACACATCGATAGCTAGGTATAAAACGAATTCAAAACAAAAACACTATAAAACGACAAGAGCTTATTGCTAATTTTCGAAAAAATAAGACATTTGGCGTGACACAGTTGACTATCCTCTGGATAGCTATATCAGAAATGGATGCGAAGGATACAGTACGGTGGAAAACACAAATGGGTTTATTTCTCTTCCAGTTTTATTGAGTAGCTGCAGCGCGTTCAACCTAAATCCCCCAGCTGTGCCCTTCACTTTTTCGCGCTCCATGACGTTTCAACGTTGCGCAGCTATTTCCGGCCTGGTGATTGATTTATTGCTATCGTGTCGCTACGTTTCTTTCACCGCGCGATATAAGCTCAACTCAGCTCAGTTGACAAGGCGAACGAAGGAGCACTCAATTTACACCGCTCAAGTCTGCCTATTCGCCGGATTGTCTGTGACGTCAGAGCGCGTCATGCCTGGGGCGTTGCTTTGAGGGTGTCGGCGCCCAGCTCTATCATACTACTTTGGAATTGCTAAGGCCTGTGCCACAGGTTTTAGGTATTTGAGAGGTTTAAAATGAAGTCTTGTACTAAAGAGTACACAGTGTTTACCATGAGATTAGTCTATTGCGTTATTACCATCTCCATGTATTTGTGTTTTTGATTTGAATGAAACAGCTCTAGATCTAGAAGACCTGTACGGGGGAAGAAACCTCCGTCGTGTACAAATCAGCATTTTAAAAATTATGTGAATTCTAGCACTCAGTAAATACACAAATATATCCGCCACAACGTAACGTTGATTTTGTGTAGCTTTTTACACCAGATGTGCTAAGGAAATTAGTGATGAAGCAAGCTAGCCACGTTTTTACACTGCGTGGTTATGACATTGCTAAATTAGCTACAGGGGTGGAACAGTTTGTCGAACTGACGAAGCCTAATAGTAGTTAGTGCAAAGGAAATTAACTCCGACGTCAGGATTTCCCTTGATCCTATATGTTCGTCTGTTGACTTTTTACCAAACACATTTCACATGTCTGCAAATAAGCCTGTGTAATTGGAGCCTGTGTAACGTTCAGTCTAACTAGCTTTTGTTCAACAAATTAAGCTTTAACCACGTTATAAACGATGTATTTTAGATAAATTATGTTTTTTTGCAATTACTGTACGAGTTGAAATAAGAAAATAAAGAAATATTTTTGGTTAACAACTTAAAATGCTAAATGAAAAAAGAAAAGAAAAAGTAAGTTTCATCACTCTGTTGGTTGCAATCTGTGTGTTCCTAATATGCGACTGCGAATTAGAGCGCCAAATCTGTTCTTGATCCCACCTCTTAACGGTTGCAATTTTTTACCAATAAGGAATAAAATAACAAAAATTAGGGAACATGATCCTTTTAAACTCAGCTAAAGCGTAGTGATAAGTCACGGCCCACCTAGAAAGTCTAGTAATGTATCAAATAGCGTCGTTTGACCGACTATAGTCCAGGTTTCTCATAGTTTTGTGATTTATGTGATCAAGGATGACAGTACGGTACGTATTGAATTGTGCCTAACACGTACCTCGTTACGAAAAGCGTACCGTACCTCCGTACCCGACTGCCATCTTTGCGTGTGTTTTGTTGACCTAAAAATATTCATCAGTGTGTTTTCCACATGTAGGTTTTTTGTACCACCACAAATTAACCTACCATGTACAGTATGTGTCTACCTTTAAAATGATATTTTGCAAAACATCCTGTCGAAACGGTAAAGGCCGATTTACACCAGATGCGTCTACCGGTTTGCGGTACGGTTTTTTGATCTCGCGGCAAGATGGATAAACTTTGGTCCCGGCTGGTGTAAGTGCCCCGCTGCTTGCCGCGAGATCAAAAAACCTTAACGCAAACCGGTAGACGCATCTGGTGTGAATCGGCCTTCAGAGTTCCGACTTTAAGATTGAAAATTTGTAACTCATTAGTACTATAAAAGTTTGCTTGTCTTCATTTTTAAACTTACGTGTTACATAAAGTATTTTTTTAATACAGCGATTTGGGGTGTCTCGTTGATTAGACTGCCAAGTTTAACGCTTGGTCATTGCCACGTCGGTTGCCTGTGAACTTTTTGTCTACGCTGCAACATTTTGAAAGCGACCTTGACGTCTGCCCTGCGTTTGTATTGAATTTGTTCCGCTTGACCTCAATAGGTTTTCAAGCGGAAAGAGTCAAGGCTTGATCCGCTGCAGACAAAAAATGGCAGCTTTCATTTGGGAAGGATCGCGTGTGCGTTGTATGTGAACGAAACGTAAGGCTCCGTGCGTTGACCATAGTTAAATGCCAGTGATTCACAACCGGAGAGGCATACCTTCCCAGGAAGAAATTATGTGTGTTAATTGAAGGAATTCCCACATAAAGTGTAGTATTTTGTTTTCGGTTACCCGGTGCTTATAGAGATTTTAATATTGCTTTGAATCACTTCTTGTCTAGTGTAGGGGAACGAAAAGTTCCAAAATAAGCAAAAGGGGAATGCATGAAAAAATGTTGGAACAGCAGGGGTAGTTGCAAAGAAAATGGAACAAACTAAGCTGTACAGAAAGTATGCTTGTGATAAAAGAAAGTTACTGATGCAGAAATGGAGTTATATTTGACACTATATAGCAACTGTTTGTTGACAAGGTTTTGCCGGGTATATCACCAACACTGTTTTAATAAATCTACTGTGAGGGTTTAGATTCTAATCAACGACGCTACAAGTTTTGACACTGGTTGACCACAAAACTTATGTTGACGCTTTTTCCATATCCACCAGTCACAGCTTTGTATTGCTATGTGCAGTAGTAATACTAACACTTGGCGCGCAGAGTTTTACTAAACCCCGATGGATTTAACAACGAGTCTTTGGCAGCTTTGATGCAAAACATGTTTTATGTGGCGTTTGCTTTACAAAGGGGAATTTAGCCAAAATTTCAAACAAGAGGCT
>QXVZ01010439.1:0-28393 GCA_008931825.1 Phallusia fumigata | reverse complement strand
GAATTGGATGAAATTCGGACAGTTTGTAGAACATGTCATTGTGGTGCAATAATTGATGTGTTTTACCCCATATCCCCAGCAGTTACCCCACTCGCCCCCTAATATGGGTCAAATTGTTAAACAATCTCTGAATTGGATGAAATTCGGACAGTTTGTAGAACATGTCATTGTGGTGCAATAATTGATGTGTTTTACCCCATATCCCCAGCAGTTACCCACTACCCCCCTAAAATGCGTGAAAGTGTCAAACAATCTCCGAATTAGATGAAATTTGGACAGTTTGTAGAACATGTCAATGTTGTGCAATAATTATTGTGTTTTATCCCATAACCCCAGCAATTACCCCACTAGCCCCCTAAAATGGTTCAAATTGTTAAACATTTTCTGAATTGGATGAAATTTAGACAGTTTGTAGAACATGTCATTGTGGTGCTATAATTGATGTGTGTTTACCCCGATGCCTTACCAGTTGCCCCACTACCCCCCTAACATGGGTAAAATTGTACCATACATATATTCTACAACTTTCCATGTGTGGGGACCCATGCGTTTCTGCCTGCAGAGACAATCATGATATAAAAAGCCTAAGTAACTATGGGACCCAACGTGAAATGACATGGTGAATATATATGCATTTTTANACCCAACGTGAAATGACATGGTGAATATATATGCATTTTTAAATGGGGTAATAGTGTATATGGAA
The DNA here is from genome assembly GCA_008931825.1 of Phallusia fumigata. Classification (NCBI taxonomy): domain Eukaryota; kingdom Metazoa; phylum Chordata; class Ascidiacea; order Phlebobranchia; family Ascidiidae; genus Phallusia; species Phallusia fumigata. The sequence continues at coordinate 27,687 of QXVZ01010439.1, read as the reverse complement.
TGGCAATATGGTGAACGCCACCCTTCTAGTTGTAGACAATTCCGCTCGGCAGGTGTTATGCGCAAGTTTCCTCAGAATTGACAAAAAAATACAACAAAGCGCAGTAAAATACAAATACACATGTATAAATAAAACAATAACAATAATACCGCACCATACAAGGCCGTTAGGAGCACCCACGTATGAAAAGAGTTGATGAATAAATCATGGCGCTTTTGAGGGCCAGTATATTTTTGACAAAAAAAAGTGTGTTGTTTTGCAATAACTTTAAAATTTAAAGATATGTCCACTTTGCAAGTAAACGCTGAAGTGCTAAAACTTATACGGCAAGTTAACTGTGCAAAGCCGATTAAGGAATCCGTAACAAGTGGATAAAGTCGTGCGTGTAAACAGGCAAAGATTAACTATGCCATAAGCCGGTAACGCAGCTTTATGCCGTTGGTTACGTTGTTAGTATTAGTTTTGAAACCGTTTGAGCAATAAATAGAGGCCGGAAAAGGAATTTCAAATCAAAACTGAATTTTAAACTTTTTTTGGCTCTCGCTTTTCTTTAAGTTAAGATTCCCTTGGCGCTTAAGCTACTTTTTATGTCACAGGTGTACCAATATTGCACCTGATTTCTGTCCCTTTTCCGACTCAATGGCACACACTAGCGGACAACGCTGATATTCTGGACAGAAACACGATTGAGGACGTTACAAAAGTGATCACAGCAACCGTCGCCCAGTATTTGCATTTGGATATTACGTAGCAACCACTGTTTGTTTTGTTTATTGGTGCAATTGTGTTTCTGTCTCTACACAATGTTTTCTTGTTTTGGCCCAGTTAATGCTTTGCCGATTTTTTTTGTCTCTGCTTTCTAAATGGAGTCTCTAGTCAAACACTTTTAGCATTCCAGCCCAAAATCATGCATTGTGGCAGAAATGTTTTTTATCGACCCAGATCAAGCATCAGAGTTTCATTCAAAATATTACGCAGTGAAATATTGCAATCAGTTTCGACGTTGGACGAAAAATCCGCAACGATTTATCGTTTTTATGTACATTGAGCTCACGAATTTTATGCGTGAAAATAAAATATATTGTACTCTTGAGTTTGTTGAAATCGGACGTTTGCTAGCATCAACGAAAAAAATCTGTGGCACAATAGCACGATCGATGGAGTTCGAACAAAACTGGATCAAATTGTAAGTAAGAAACGCAAGAAACCGGACATTAAACGTAGCTCAAATATAAATGTAACTGTGTATAGTGAATCACTGCAATGCAAATTTTTCAGCAATCGCTGATGTTATCACCGCTGCAAAAAAATATTTTCTCATAGTGGTGCAAAAGTATTCACTGCATACAAGTTCTGTGGCACTATTAATTTAGTTGTAAGTTGCAATGGATAAAAAGTAGTTTTACTTGTTTGCTCTAATTCAACGCTTGTTACAATCCAGTCTTGCGAGTGCTAATATCCTTAGCCACGTGACGAAATCGTTTGTCGGGCGAAAATTCTTTATCGAGTCCCGTCCACATTTAGGTCAAGTGCAGACCATTAGGACTTTTTTTTGAGATTAATTAGTTTATTTTTACGGTGTTCAAACCCAGGACGATCCCGGGGACCAATCCCGATCAGCTTTTTGAAGCCTGTTTTTTGGTCGAGCGCCTCAAGATATTCGGCCAAGCGCCTAAAAAGCAGTGTCTAGTCAGCGACATTAAGTGTCAAAAGTAGCAAATAAAATTGTCCGTTTGGTGTCGCTCTTGAAAGAAAAGTGGAAGTAGAAATCTCGAATTCCTCACATTCCGCTAAATATTCATCCGCCAGAGCAGTGGTGGCGTTTCTCAACATCTTCGTATCCTATACGCTGCCATCATCCGATGTTACTTGACTCGATTTAGGACAGCTCGTTGGAAAACAACACTTTTGGCAAAGTTTTTTCGAAGAGTGTCTTGACAAAACTGAAAAATTAACAAGCTTCGTTGAAATTGCTCTTTTCATTGGCAGCTAATGCGTTATTCAAGTTCAGTCAGTGTGTGCTATTTTTAGTTTAGCGTCTTTGTGTATTAAACATGAATTCGTGAAATATTTGCAGTTTCAATGTTGTGTTTGTGTTGCTCAAACTAAAATCGGAATGTTTTACTTTATTATTGTTTATTATGGTGCCCTTAATTTTCACCTTATTTGGCCATTGTATTTTGATAATAACACCAGCACAATGTGGTGCATTTTATATTGCTTTTTGTCAAGTGTTTTTCTAAATTTTATTTTGAGTTCAATAATGTCCCTCAAAGAATTTCATAATCACAGCAGGCCCAGGGGAACAGGTCGGACTGCATTTAGGTAAAATGTCCAGTTAAATAGTTGTCACAGATAGATTTAGGCTAGATAATTTTATGCAACACTGCCAGATTATGTAAAGCCAAAAAATTTAACTTGGAATTCACTGACAAGGTGAAAAGTGAAAACCCCAGTTCCCGTGTTCTGTCAAGTCAATGTTTCAAATCATAACAAGTAATACATAATTCAGCTCAATTTTGGGAGCTGAGTTTTACAAAAATATAAACAATTTCTCCCCTTTTCTTTTTGTAAAGATCTTTTAGCTGTTATTTTTAGAGCCACTGCTAGCTTAACCAGCATTACCTTTCACAGTTTTTTTTGTTTAAGTATGTTTTAGGAGTTTAATTTTCTGTACATAGTGTGCATTTTAACCAAGTTTTAATATCCAATGCTGGATAAAGCGATCAATACGGTCATAATGCCGTTTGGAATAAAACTGAAGAGGACAGGGAGGTACATACTATCACACAAAAATTCATTTCTGGTAAGTTTTTTGGACAATTTGCTCCAACTTTAACTGTATTACATATGTTGTTGATATAACTTGTTTGTCATAGATTCGAGTGCAACTGCTTGACAATTCAGTGATGGAATGCACCCTGACAGTTGAAAACACTGGAAGCGATTGTTTGAATGCAGTTGCACAAAAACTCGAACTGCGAGAGGTTTGTGCAACCAAATTTTTTTGTGAAAATTTTTTTCTGAACAACTAGTTTGTGTAGCATTCCTACTGTTAACAGTTGTAAACGTTATTCATTTTTTTAAATGTGTTTGTTTCAAATTTAGTTCACACAGCAGTTTAATAATTTGTGGTTAGTAGCCAATCACTGATTCATAAACAAATTATTTATCTTTTTCAGACTCGTTACTTTGGTTTAAAATATGTCAATAAACTTTCCAAAGAGCGTTGGGTTGAGTTGGATAAACCCTTAAAGAAACAAGTTGACAAAAATGCACAAGACCCAAATCTTTTCTTTGGAATCATGTTTTACATTGCAAATATAGATCGCTTACAGCAAGAAATTGCAAGGTGTGTTGTGATGTATGCCAAGCAGCTATAACAATCTCACAATAAATGTCTTGAATTGTTGTTTTTGGTTATAATTTTAAGTATTTTATAAGTAACTGCTTGATAGCAGCTGTAGAAAATTTGGAGAATATGAAATATTGTGTTGTTAGCTTTAATGATGAGTTATTTGAAATATTAACATATTCCCAAACCACATTTTTGAACTTAATGTATTCACAGGTATCTTTATTACCTTCAAATGAAAAACAATGTTATCAATGGAAGCCTAAAATGTAATATCAATGAAGCTGTTGAATTAGCCAGCTATGTATTACAAGGTGAATATCAAAAAAATATACTTTTGTTATTTTGTTCACTACAAAGCTTATGGTAAAATTTGAGTTGTTATCAATCTGGTCAGTTGTGTAACAGAAAAATGATAGCTGACTGGTGTATAAGGTAAAAATAGATTATTCCTCAATGCTGGTAATATATTTTGTTTAAATTGCACCAGGAAACATAGAAGTTGTTGAAGCTGTATGACTTCCTGTGAAAGAGGAAGTGTTAAAAGAGTTTCTCTTTACCAATTTGTTTAGTCCTGTGTCAGTGTGTAATAAGGGTTTCCAAAAATTTTGTTGCACATGCTAGTTTTTTACATTACCCACCACAAAATCCTTTTCTATTATTGGTGCCCTGGTGTGGCAATTTCAAAAAGCTAAACAACTGTAAAAGAGAGAGTCATTTGATGTATGAGTTGAGTTTTTTTATCTTAAAAGTTGTTTCAAAAAATGCCTTTTAGAAGTCTGTTTAATTAGATTCAGTAAGGACTCTTTTAAAAACATCAAAACCACTTACTGTCAANTATTATTCCCTTGTGTGTAAAAGCACTTTGTGTTAATGCCCATCAATTCCCATGGTATTACTTGCTGTAATACCTCTCCCAGGCCAAAAGTCATTTCCTTGTAATCCTATTGTTTGGATTTGCTAAAAGTTTTTGGATTGTATCAATTATAGGCCCAAGCTAGTATTTGTATGAAACTACACATATTTGCATCCACACAGTAAGTGAGATGAATTGAAAATTTGAATATATAATTCAGCTAGTTTGTGTCAATATTTAAATGAAACTAAGAACAATCACACGAACACCGAAAAATTTAAGGCCTTCGGCATTATGCAACTACTAACACTACATATATATATAGAAATATATATGCCGTCTCTTTAAAATGAAATACCTGTAAAAAGTTGTTGGAAAATGTAAATGTAGCTTAACTATTTTTGATGTTGTTAGGAAATACAGAGCTTCATGTTCAAGTTTGATAACTACACCTAGTTGTTGTGCCTGTACCCAACAATTTTGTTGTATGTGATTAATAAAGTGGAATGTGAAGCTCCCGATCTACGTCATTTGTTGATTTTGTAACTCTCACTGGCAATTAGTACTAGTTTCACTGTAAGAGTGGATTCTGTTTAGCTTGTTGTAGAGATTGGCTGTAGAGCAACCTCCAAATGTACATCACACTATAAAAACATTTTATCAAAGCTGCCTCATATTTATGGTTGAAATAAATCATTTTTTGAAACAAAAACTTGAGAAGTACGTTGTCCAATAATGTTTTTGCAGCTACCGATTTTACTTTTATGTTTAAATCACAACAAGTCGGGTAGATAACTAAGCAAACAGTTTACTTAGCAAAAAATTTTAGATTATCATCAAACATTTTTTGCAGACGAAAAATGCCTGTTGAAATCACATCGTTGATCCAAAGACGACCGACATTACGGCGACACCAAGACATGGTAAATTTGTTAGTATCTCAACCTCATGCCCTGGGCTATTCCACCAAGTTAGACTGTGCAATGCTTATAAGCTTTTAATTCCACAACATTGGAGTTTCCTTTAATCAGATTTCTGGGAAAAGCTTGTCAAATTCTTAGCTGTAAAGGTTGTTTAATTGCAAAACTGATACCTTTATTGCAAGCAGTTTGGAAATTGACACAGATTAAAGTCCAAATTTAAACTTTGGATAGTTTAAGTCTCTGCTATGGTTTGTTGTATCCATACACACCCATATAAAGCCAAGACACTGTATCTGGGTATCAAGTTGTTATTTTCACTCCAGAGCGTATGTCGGCAAAATTTGGTCTTGCCTTCGAAATTTATTTGACTGTATACTTACAACTAAAAGATTCCAAAGGAAAAATATACCCTGTTCAGTTTGTGTATGTGATGATTTCGGATATTTAAAAGTTGTTTTATTATGCTGCAAATATCTGATGGTTTAGTTTAGGAGACTAAAGTTTCAATTTCGGATTTGGCTGGGTTTTGTCAATAAATGAACAAAAGCATGAAAAAAGATAATTACTTACATGCAAACAAATTCTACTTATGTGATAGAGTGAGAATGAAGGCACAGAGCAAGTCGTTCCTGTTCATGCAGGCAGAAGTGCTGAATTTGTTTCCTCACAAGGTAAAGCAAGTTTCTTTCTTACATCCCTACGAAAGTTCTTAGGTCCAACACTACAGCCTTCATTTTCCGGTTTTGTAGTTGCAATTAATCTAATAAATAAGTTGGCCATGTTTGTTACTGCTGGTATTCAATGTTGCATAATTAACATGAAGCAGCTTAAACTTCGACCACATAACCCCCCCCCCTAACTTGGCTCCCATTGGGTTCAAAAACAGGTCAAGGGGAGCCCTATTATGCGGGGTCTGTAGACTGGTTATATTTCGAAGGTCCATGGCTTAAAAAGGTTGGGGCGACTGAACTAGATTCATGCGTTGATTTTTGCTTACAGAGAACCTTCAGATGTATGGAAGTCAGTTTTATTCATCAGAAACAAGTGATGAGCAAGCGTTTGTGTCGCAAACCAGTCTCAACCAGTTTGGCCAGCCAGAAATCGGGTCAGTTTCACTTCACTTTGTTTCAGAATTTTGCTGGATTTAAGTTAATATTCTTTATTTTTAAACATAAATCAAATTAGAAAATGCAAAAGTTAAATACTTTCTTCTGCATTTAAAGAATTAAAATTTTAGAATTTAAAAAAATGATGCAACCACATTTTAAAAATTCCTGTGCCAAAATGTTCTGCATTCACATTTTAAACAAACTTTCAGACACTCAAATGGTTACATTGTGGGAGGAAGTATGTACAGTTCACCAAGCATCAACTCTTTGTCACAGTCTCAAATTGGCCGGCCCTCTCCTGCCACCAGGTGGGTAGATTGTTTATGGTTTATGTTCCATGTTTCTGCATTTGTTAATTAGTAACTTAATTGTTTGACCAGCAGTAACTTTATATATGGCTGGAAATACCCTAACCTACAAACGCTGTAATCTGCAAGTTTTATTCTGTTATTCTGACAGTAGCCAACACCAAAATTTTATCATTGACCCATGCGTTGGTTGTGTTTAAATGGTAGAAACCCCAAAAGCATTGACCTTTAGTAACCTCAGTATTTACTTGAAGTAACCACAACAGTGTTGCGCCATGGTGAACTTTGTTGTCTGTCGCCTGGCCTGGCCTTGTCCAAGTTCCATACCAACCTTTTGCATTTCACCCATAGTAACCTCAATACTTTCCCCAATGTAACTTCTTCTAATGCTTTGGCCCTACAGTAGCTCACCAAAGTCTGACCTTAGTAACTTCTTGTATTTCTCCCACAGTAACCTCAGCATCAACAGTTCGGATCGCCGTCTTGCCCCTGGTCTGGGTCGTGTTGGCGTTCCAATTTATCGTCATTCACCTGATTATGACATTGCAACTCAACAACGCCGCAGATATAGCAGCTACCTCGAAAACAACCCATCCATCATCCATGGCAATCAATCATCCAATCACCAACATCCGAGTAAGTGATTTCTGGATTGGACCTAGGGTTTATTAATCAATCTCTGTTGGATTCTGTGGCTGTTTCGTAATGGGACAAAGTGACATTCCAATTTTTCATGCAGTGAATAATTTTGTAGCAATGCGCTTCGATCTCTTTTTTAATCTGGGTCATTTTCATACCAAACGTACTTGCAAGAAGTATTTTTCTTAAGCTACTGCTTTTTCAACAGACATGGGTCAACCCCAGGTCAAGCCTCGTCCTCATTCGATGATCTACTCACCACAAGAGTTGCTCCACCAGGTGGCAAATGGGCCCCCATATGCGCAATACCCCCAGCAACATACCCCTCTTTACTACACACGATCCCACCCATTCCAAGATTCGATTGGACAAGCACCCAATGGCCCATATCCACGTAGTCGACAGCGGGAACAATCTGTGGAGTCTGTGTCACCACCTAATGGTAGCGGACAACAGTTTTTGAACAACCCAAGATCAATGGTTTCTCATGATGGGCCGATGAACAATCCTGTACTTACTGGAAGCACTCCGGAGTTGCCCAACACACTACTGCAGGTTTGTGGGGTTTGCTGTTGGGGTATTAAGAGAAAACTGTTGTGTTCTTAGTTATGTGTAGGTTTTTCATTACTTTCAACAAGTAGCAAACATGTTTTAAATTTTGTATTTTCACATTTTGTTTTGCTTTTTAAACGTTAAAGCTTGGAATTTTACATTTTATAAAAGAAGTTTAAGTTTCTCTAAAATTGTGGCATATATTGTAAAATTCCTTATTATTTGTTTAGCAACAGAGGAAACCATATTTTATGTCGGAGCTACAACTCTACCAACATCATCCAAATGATCCAAACACCCGTCAGAGTGGGGCGGGGAGCACCAGCACCCCTGATTTGACCCAACACAGATATAATGGAGTTGTGTCTGCAAGTACCCCCGAGTTACATGTGGTGCCTGAGTTGCAACGACATCACCCACCTTTACCCCCTGCTGTGGAGAATTACACTGAAGATGTTCAGCATACCCAGGTAAAATCAACATTATTAGGTAAATAAAATTGCAACCTTCCTCCACTGGCTTGTATCCCACTATGTGGGGTCACTGGTGTTGATTTTCAGTCTCCAACTTGCTCTCTCCATTGTTTGATTTTCTTGCGCCCCGATCACTTTCAAATTTTCCCAGATGTTGTCATGCCATCTTCTTTTGCGTGTACCTCTTTCTTTTTCCACCTTTTTTGTCAACATAGCTTTCATCCCTTCGACACACATGGCCAAACCATCTTAATCTAGCTTCCCTTAGCTTTGCTGTTAATTCTACTACTTCCAACTTTTCCCTTATTTCTTTGTTCGTACACCAATCTAATTTCACTACTCCTAAAGAAAACCACAGCGACTGTTTCCATGCCATACAACAGTTCTGGTCATACTAGGACCTTGTGCATCTTTACTTTACCCTATTTGGTACCCTAACTGCAACCTACTAGGAAAAAATGCATTAAATATTTGCTGTCATTGCAGGTCTCTCACTAATTTTACATCCAGCAATAATAAAGAACATGTGTAAAAGTAATATTTAAGCTTTATTAGCTTGAAACAGTTAAATTAGTGTGAGATAAATCAAATACATACAAACTCAAAACAAATGGAATGACCCAACTTGTTTTTTGTATTTTAGTCTCATGCCTCATCCAGTTTCGATCACACCGATCACCGTCGCAACAAAGCACAGCAGCAAACTCCAGAACAAAATGTTAGTGCCCTGGAACATATTTTTGAAAAAATAGACTAATTGAAGATCGTTTTTATTTTGGTAATTTGGATTTTCCCAGTTTCTGTAAATGCCGCTGCTTTTGGAAAATTTGACTCAAAGTTTAAGCTGTGCAATTATTGTTTTTAAAGTATGCATTCAAAAACTATTGTTTATTATGACGAATAAATGTTTTAGGTCCAGGCATATCTTCAGCAAGTCACTGGGAGCGAGCAGCACTTTTCACCACCAGAGGGCACTCCTTTCACTAGTCATCTGCCACAAATGGGCAGTAGAGAGCATATATTAAATGAGGGAAGACAGCAACAACTCCCTAACCCCAAACAAATCACAGGTTTGTCAAAAAACTTGATGGTTTGTTGCAACATTTTCATAACCTTTATTTTAAATGAGATATTTGTTTCACAGCAAAGGTGCTTGTTTTGTATTTTGTACTGAGGTCTGACATTGTTTTTAGGTTATCAAGAACACCCTCCCAGCAACACATATCAACAATATGTAAGTGTACAAAGGTGTTTCCTTGACTCGGAAAAATGGTTGTAATCTTTTGCTTTTAACTTGATCATAATGAAACCTCACTTCACATTTTATTTTTCCATGGGCTCGCTGTTTAGGATTTTCAGAGGTATTTAAATATATGTTTCTAGGGGCAACAACAACAACATCAGCAGCAGCAGCAATACCACCACTCCCATGACCCTTCTACAGCCACTATGCTTGTATACGACAGCGATAGTGATGGTGTAACTGATGACTATCTACTATCGCAACAGTTACAAGATCAAGCTGGTAACAATTGTTTTAAAGTGTTGTTTTTTATTAGTTGGTTTGTTTCAAATTTATAGTTTTTTGGGCTTTGTTTAATAAGATTCTCTATTAAATTGTTTCGTTGTTGAAATAACTTTTGTTTATATTTTAATTACATCATATTATCATTCTAAACTTATGGTTTTGATAAATGTCTAATCCTGCAAATGTAATTTTGCAACAGCGCACAATCAAGCACAGAGAGTGACCCGGAGTGAGGAATTTCTCAGTGCCAATCACCTCCAGGAGGCGCCAGAGAATCACCTTGTTCAATCCTTACAGCAAATAAACATCAGTGACACCCAAGTTAACCCTAAACCCCCTCCTCCCTACCCCGAACAGTTTTTGACAAGTGAAAATGTTCAACCCAATCTCAATCAGGGGTTTCCCCATGAATACAATGCTGGTGAAGCACCAGAGGGCAGTGGTGAGTAATATGTTGCAGTTAATGTTGTTAGTTGTTTTTCTGAGCACCAAATGCTAAAAATGTGTTTCTCGTGTAATTTTAAAATACAACACTGAATTATTTTTTCTGTTCGCAGTTTTTGATGATCTTGACAATAGTGAAGATGAAATGTTCACGAATGAAAAGTAAGTTGGTGAAATATACATAGAAATGCTTGAAAATTACAATGTTTATGTTAGGTATTTGGAATCTGATTTGTTTTATGTGTACCGTTGAGAAAAAATTTTAAGATTGAAACTCTTTACACTTTGCAGTGATTCCTTCCCTAATGCCAGAAGAAGCACATTTCGTAAAATGCCTCCCATGAAATTTGCTTCGGCAAATGGACTTAACATTTCACGGCGCTCTTCTTCACCAGTGAAAGGGGAACCTGATGAAAGAGTGAGTGGAAACCATATACCAATAAAAACTTGATACAATTTAATATGATAATACAGAAAAAGATAGTGGTTGTAGGATGGATCTGGATTGTGATTACAAAAATGTCTTTTTGAAGTATGGAATGTCTGTCAAAAATATTCAAAACAAACATATTTTCATGATTTTTGTCACTTGATTGAAAGTTTTCAAGAAGTGCTTGCTGTTTTTAGGTAATAAACCTTGAGGAAAAGGTTGAGGAGGGTCATGTCCTGACCGAATACGACAAAATTCTTCGCATGAGGGAAAACAGCGATGAAGCTCAGCATGTGAAGGAGGTTGTGCCTTATCAAGACAACAGAGTGGAAATCTCAACGTCCAATGAGAACCCACAGGGGTATTACAATGCCTCACATATTAAGGTGCTTATAAGTTTGTAAGACTTTAAAACCCAACAGTTGTTGAGCGTTTTGTCCAGTGGTTCCCAACCGGGGAGGAATTCCTTCCCAGAGAGGAATTTTATGAGTTAAGTGGGAGTATTTCGACTTTGTAGTTGAGTTATTTATCATCAGTGTGGTATCCCTTTTTTGGTATATCACTTCTTGTCTGATAGGGGAGGAATGAAAAGTTCCAAAATAAGTAAAGGAGGAATGCATCAAAAAACTTAGAAACCACATGTTTTTTCAAAGGCTTGTAGTCAATATGCTGTATTTTTTTCAAAGGTGATGGTATCTGGCCAGTGCTGGAGATACATCGCTTCGAAAAGCCCTACCCATGGTCAGGAACATGAATTCTGGGAGCTTGTGTGGAGAAACAACTGCACGATCATTGTTCTAATCTCGAAAGAAATTGTGAGTTGTTCTTTGTTTGAGTTCAATGCAGTGAATTGTGTAACCCAATGTTTCTCAAACTTTTTTCGATGCTACACCTTTGGAAAAGTTATTTGGAGTTTTGAAATACGATTTTTATCAAAGTTGTGTTTATTATTGATACAAAAACAAAAGGCTACGAAATGGAATTGTTGTACGACGCCCTTGAAAATTTAGTTTTTGAATCCGCATTCTATCGTTAAAGCAAACACTTTCAAAGAGATTTTAGGCCACAAGTATATCATGTTTAATATTTCATTCAACAATATGACATTGTTTTTTACAGGAGCACGGCAAACCGAGGTGCGCGCGGTACTGGCCGAGTTCAGAAGATAATCAAGATATTCCATCCGCAGTGTTCGGTGATTTCAAGGTAACTTCAACGGGCCATAACAACCCAAACCCTGGTGTTCAATTGTTTCATGCAAACAGTTTTGCATTGTAGTGGTGTAAACGACTCGCTGTTGTAAATCGGATAATATTGACTGTGGTGTTGTTTATGCCTCGGATATTTCGTCACTTACAAAAAACGCCGAAAAAGTGAAAAGCATTGGTCATGAGAAACTTTCTGCTGTAATAAATTGGTTCAAGCAACTTCTTACTTTTCTCACCACGCAAACTTCAAATACCTGCAGGTGATGTGCAGATTTGACAACTGCCCTCCGTCCAAGACGCCCGAAAGTTGTATCACCCGAAATCTTGTCCTCGAGAAAGTTGACAGCAGTGAGAAACGAACGATCTGGATGTTGCAATATGTCGGTTGGCCTGAAACTGGTGTTCCCAAAGATCCACTCGACTTTTTGGGTATGAACACGAAAAAACGGACAAAAATCTTTGTCAAATTTAGCTTTAGTCGCGGCCCTGTTTTCCTGATTTTCATCATTATTTTAACCTCAAAAAAATTATGAAACGATTAGCGCCCATGACGAGATAGGCGGAGGTTATTGGTTCTAATCCAATCGAAAATCGAAATTGACGTTTATTTATATTCCAATCTCGTGTTAGACCCCAAATCTTTAAGCAGTGTTGCTCAGAAATTTATCGATATTTTTTCACAGTTTTCATGGAAGAGTTGGATTCCGTGCGAAGGCTGGCACAAGAAAACACCTCCGACACTCTACTCCCTCCAGTGGTGGTTCAGTGTACTTCGGGCGCGGGGAGAAGCGGAGTCCTAATACTTGCCGAACTCATGATACAGTGCCTGGAACATAACCAGGTGAAAAAAACAGAGATTTTTTGACTAAATTGGGGCCCGAAAGTATACTGATCTCAACCTGTTTGTTTAAGATGTCCTAAAAACGGTCTTGTTGTCTTCAGCGATAGAAAATCATTAAATTTTGCGCTCAAATCATCATTTTGCTGTAATACTTTTAATACGTTGTATTTATCGTTGTTACTCCTTTTATATTTCAGGACACCAGTATTGATGAGATGCTCGGCGTACTACGTCATCAGCGCATGCATATGGTTCAAACGTTTTCACAGTACAACTTCGTCTACAAACTTCTCATCGCGTTCCTGCGTAAATCCAGGCTAATCTGAACCGTGTTATAAATATCTTTTCAACTTTGCCAATCAACAAGTTTTAATCGTGAAAATTACACAACTTTCTTTCATTTTGTTTTTGCTTCTTTTACTTTTTTCTTGCCACTTGATGGCGCAGCAGTGCCTACATACCGTCCTTATTAAAAATACCCTAAAAACACTGTTTGTCTTGTTTTAAACTAACGGACCCCTTTTCGTGGTTCGACTTATGTTGCATGAGAAAAAACGTGATATGAAAGTTTTGAGCAAATCCTGCAAGATGACAATTCGGAGTCACGTGATTCCGGTTAGTTTGTTTTAATCTTCCGGACGTTTTTCCTTAAACCCGCTATAACTCATATAACACTGGAACGAAAAAAAGGGGCGCTTCCAGGGCACAAATAATTCGCTCTTTTCAAATCGATTTGTTCGCCGTTGCTATGTGTATGTGACGTCACATTGAGTCAACCCAATGACATGATTACCGTACGTGGTGAAGTTTCAAAATCAGGAAACACCACAGTCGTTACATTGGTAACAACCCTTACAAGTCATGCCTGTTAAACGAAATATGTTTTGTAATTTACCCAGTGGGTCGGGGCTGTCACAAGCACTTGACATGTACTCGAGATACATTTCGCAGAACATTAGGTGTTCTGACATCAGTCTATTCTCTTCATTTCACTTGAGATTTTGCTCCGGAAGATGTTTAATTTATACGTACCATTTGACAAGTGCGATTAATCCAACAATCACGCAGCCCAACGCAGAGGTGAATACCCGTGGCCTGACTTTCGTGGCCCGAAGAAATAATAAGTTACATATCAGTCGACTATAAAAATTACTTGTTTTACCTTGAATTAGTGATCAAGCAGGCTTTGTGGCTCCGCATGTCGTTTATGTCGTATAAAGGACCACAGGCAGCTATTTTATAGCAAAATGTCGCCTGGTCCATGCAAGTCAATTTTTATTTGCGTTGGCTCTTAAATTTGTTTATCGTTTTAAATTCGTATCGGTTTGGTAAAACAACAAGGACACCGGAAAAACCAGGTTATCGAGTCAAGTGTCCTGTTATCTGAGTGATGCTTGAAGTGTACTGGGTGTGTTCTGCCGTAGGATCGCAGCCGACCGCACAAACCGACGGGGTACAGCCGGAGCCGGTTTATGAAATGGTAGTCAAACCCGCAATCGACAATTCAATGTTACATAGTTCCTAAAAAAAATTGAATTCATGTTGTTTGATATGTAGAGCTAACGTTGCTACACTTGATCAGGTATTATGGTGAACGATATTGGATTTTTGCAAAATTTAATTACTAAATTTGTTTAATGTAAGTTTTACCGATTTCTATTTCTTTTCAGTTTGGAAATCCCCTAGCAGCAACTGCGTCACAAACAGGAACTTTGTGTTTTTGTACGTCTTTAAACCTGTGCAACAAACCTACTGCGTAATTTGTAGAAAAAACGAGAGTGCAGAAATGTCACGTAAGTTTGTTATGTATTAAAAAAATAGTTCCAAAACAGATTTGATGTCAATCTTTCAATTCTGAATGCAACATTTTAGTCACCTGTTTTACAGTTTATGGACGATTCCGTTTGCCACATAATTGTTACATTTTTTGCAGAGCAAAGGCCAAATGTTCAATATGTACGAACTAAAGATGGAAAAAATTATTACATCAATTCGAATGTTTATACACATCAATATGGACCAGATGGAAAAGTAATAAAATCTACCGTGCTGGAAGGAGGAAAAGTCAGGGATATTACTGGAGTACCACGTTAGTAGCATTAGTGGTTATTATAAAAAAAGGTGGAAGGTTGCCAAAAAATTTGTGTGTAACAAATGTCAAATGTTTTTTATTTTGAAATTCCAGTTTTTGCAACTGCCATTAAACTTTTTATGGAGTTGCTGGGACCATATTTTTAACTGGTGTGCCTGTAGGCTTGCTTATAATGCCATTATTATTGGTCGACTACAATATCTATACATGGTATAGGTTGTATACATGATTCACTGTACTATGCTACGGCTCCGGGTAAATTATCATTCTTTTATGAAATACAAGTACAATAACTTTGCAGGTCTGAAATGATGTGGTAATAGGAAAAACATAATCATGATGTTTGTGCAGATTATAAGAAAGTGGAAAATCAGTTTAACATCGTCGGAGCAAATTTTGGCAATGTTGCAATCGCAAGCAGTGGAAAGACAAACTTTAGTGAACATAATGAAAGTAAGTGGGCATTTAATAGACTTTAACACATGTTTCAATTGTTTCCATTAATTTCTGCATCATTTTTGTGCCAATATTTACTTTTTGTTAAAACTCAATGACGCTGTTCTTAGCATTTGAGAAAGGAGCTATGAAGCAGAACTACAACATTTCGGGCGGAAAGTTTGTTGGTTCAAACATAGGAGGAACTGCTCATCATGTAAACAAGAACAGTAACATCAGTGGTATGTTATATCATTATTTATGAAATACAATATGGGAAAAAAACAGTTGAGTGGTTTTTACCCATTTTGCACTTTTATTTTCTTGCAAGTTTCCAAACTTTCACACCTAAAAATATGTACAATACATCTATATTTCACTTAACATTGCATTTTCTTTAATGATGTTGCAAATGTTGTGCCAGATAGAAAACACAATATTTGCAACATCTTTAAACAAAATGCAATGTTAGGTGATAAAGCTATTAAAAATTTAAAATTCAAGGTACACTGAGATTTCCTTTGTTAATGCATACTTCCCAAAATATATCAGCAAAGGTTTCTGTTGGGCAACCCCTGTCAATGATGCTAAGTTAATATTTAAATTCCATGTTAACCAACATTGTTCATGTTCATTAAACATGTTCTGATTTTTTAGCTGTGGAAGGGGGTGGCTCAGGGGTTTCCCCTATTTTGTGGGAGGATATTAATGTGGAAGTTACACTAGTGACAATCCTGAGAAAAGGAATTGGAACAGAGGAACTGCTTGCTGCACTAAGACGTGGCCATAAGCTCAAGGATATATGCACAGCTTGTAGTCGAATTTCAAGTGATGGGATTCCTGCTCTTGCAAACTCACTAAAAAGCTGCAGCCCTAAAGATTTAGGTAAGTTCTTTGCTTAGGCATGTTGCTGAAGATTGTCGCCTATGTCTCAAATGTGGGGAGACCCCTTTTAGTTTTGAAGATTACAAATATGGCGACCAACCTATCATCAAAATATATTTATCTTTACTGTTGGTAGATCGCTGTGGTTTGGTGTGCAGTCAGTTATGTTTAAACCCCAGTTATGCCACTGCGCCTCCAAAAGGTTAATTATTTTCCCTGGCAAAAATGAATTGCCAATTTAGTTAAGGCCCCTGAAAACCGTTAATTATTTTTATATTTTAAATGTAAACACAAATACTTTCCTGTTCTCAGACATTCTTTAATTGCTCATTATGTAACAATGATTTAGTGTGAAGGGATCTATGTAACTTTGTGGAGTAAAAAGGGTAATGACCATGATATTTAATGCAAATTATTGCAAATAACGTACACCAAGTGTTTGTGATAAGGTGTGGTATAGTTCTAAAATACAAGCTGTTGTTTAGTCTTTTGTTATGTTGATTTGGCAAACTTGTAATTTGGAAAGTAAATTGTTCTATTTTTTCAGCTGGATAAACGAGAACTGTTGAAACAGCAACAATTTCTTCAACCAAAGTTCAACAAATTTGCAGTTTGTTCCCTTGTTGTTATTTGTAGGATTTTGTGTGAGATAGTTGTTTTGTCATATTTACAACAAAATGTTAAGTCACTGCAAGTGTGAAGACTACTTTTAGATGCATAGCATCACCAAACTGTGCCTTGCCTATAAGATAAGTGGATAAAATTAAAATATTTTGGCGTCTTGAAAAGCCCAAAAAAATGCGCAATAACTGTTGGTTATATTTTAGAAATACTGGTTGAAGTTGCAAAGTGAAACAAAATTATAGCGCCTTATAATGTCCTAACGTTGCGCAGCTATTTCCGGCCCCCCCCCCCCCCCCCTGAAATTGGGTCGCTATTATTTCTTTCACCAAGCGAAATAAACTCAAGTCAACTCAACTCAAATTTCTTTAATATTTAACTATAAATATTCAATATTCATGGCAGGCAATTCCTTTTGTGTCTAATAGTCCGGGTGTTTCCTGTTGTGTACAGACAGTTATTTTTATATTTCTGAAGTTGGTCTTGTGAATGATCATTGGCATTTTACAATTTCGTTTTATCAATATTTGACTCTAATCATGTGTGAAGTTGTTCCACCGTAATTATGTGTAAATATAAAACAAATATTTGAAGGATTTTGAATGGTATTTGAAATCAATTTTCCAGCATCCATGCAGGTTTCCTTGTCTAGGTGTTGTTGCTCTCTCTGAATCAGTTAACAAAAGTTAATGTTACCACGCAAACGCAAAAAGCAACAATACTTATCTGGACACATGAATGACTGTTGCAAAACATATGATTTTTGTGTTGAACTACTGACTGCAAACTATAAATACACTAGTCCTAAATGTAAATATAAATACATCCTAAATATAAAATACACTAGTCCTAAATGTATGTGCTTGACAATGTTGGATATGAATTGGGTACCCGGTGTTGTAATTCTTTTTTATTTGCTGAATCCTTTCAACCAACCTGGCCCCTTTGCAGCAAAAAATGCTTTACGGGAATAATGTAACCGGTAGTGGGCGCAAAAGAGCTGCAATTTTTGTGCAGATAAGACATTTTCTTATTTGTATGGAGCAAGTCGAATCGAAACCAAGCCCGACCTGCTTGGCGAACTACAACAACGCAACTCACAACGAAACACCTTTATTCTTTAGGATTTCTATCGGGGATTTTTTATTACGTCACTGCGATGTCCAAANCAAATCGTTTCGCAACAAATACAATTGGACTACAGCAAGCACGGTGCAGGAATGTTTTCAAGGAACTTTTATTCACAAAAGCAAAAGAAAAAACAGAAGCGATTTACTCCCGACCCCAAAACTGCATTTCGCTGACGTCATCAGGTGTTTGATGTTTGCCGGGGGGTGAAGTCGCCATGATAAAATAGCCCTTGGATTGCTGCACCTTGTTTTGAAAGTTTTGTGGCGCCACAAAGCAGCCCATGATGGAATGTTGCGGTGACTGTTGTGCTTGGGGCCATTCCGGTTGCCTCGGCTCGCAGGGGATTGTGGCCCCCGGAAACGGGTAATTCCCTTCGTTCTGGGAAGGAATCACCGGAGCCGGGTTATAGTTTGGGGGAAATCCGCCAGCTCCTAGAATAACAAAAGTTTAAATTAAAGGTCTAGCTAAATAAAACTTGATTGAGAAAAAATCTATTTTCTGCTGATACGACCCCACGTACTGTTTGCAGGATCACATCCCCGCATCTGTTTCGCGCCGCCCTAATCAATATCACATTATGACGTAATTGTGTGTGACGTTTTGATCGAGAGGGCGCCTCTCTCACGGGATTACGTCAATCAAACGTCACACCGGATAGGTTTGTGACATCATAGTTGGCTTCATTGTTTTCACGTATGTCGACTTTTGTGAATCACAATAGGAATTATTGACCCGGCGACTCTGAATATTGCGACAGGTTTTAATCTTTCTTTATGGAAGTTTTTTTCCAATGTTTCCCACCAGCAAATGTTTGACGAAAATTGGTTTCTCTGTTATTAGCTGTTCGTGGGGTTTAAAGCGTTAAAATGAGACTTGGTTACTAAAGCATTTTCTTAAATATATTAAATTGGCTTCATCGTTTCGTACAATATTGCACCTACGTTGAGCGTTTCAGTTAAAGTTAAAAACTAGTAGCTAATCCAACGTGCATTATAGTTTTATAGTTTTCTCGTTAAAATAAATAAATCAAAAAACTTCTGTACACAGTTTACAGCGTTCGAATCGGAACAAAATGTTGGGAAAAACGTGAAGAAAATTGTTCCGTCTTCCTACTTTTTATTCCACACCTCGTGATTGGTATAGTTACGTGACAACGGCAATTAAAGCGCTATCTGTTGGGAGTTCGATGTCGGTTAACAGCAGCCTGCCCGTGCGCTTAATTGTCATTTTCCGGTCAAGCTGCGACGCCGCACGAAGATTTCCCTTAAGAACGCCAGGGGATTCCCCACATCAGTGCGACGAAGCGACTGGTTTTCGTGTGTTCCGGGTTTTATTTGAGATAGAATTTTACTTAAAACGTTGGAAGATACTTTAAATCCAGAAGTCCAAAACAAAAGGACTTGGTTTCAATTATTTGCCACAAAAAATAAATATTTGCATGTCACTTTTATAACTTTGCAATATCTATTTCATGGTTCTGGCAAATGGTTGTCGTTAAAGCTGACGACAAAAATAGCGTTTATCATATTTGTATGCTCTTGTAACTGCTTTCAAAAACTATGCGGTATGATATATTTGTTCGTAGAAAGAAACTACTGACGTGTTGAACGCTGGTAGCCCATGCTGCGCCATTTTCTTTTACCTTACCCGCTGCCGACCACAAATTTGTTGATTGTTTTTAACAAAAAAAGGTAATAAATTTTTTTGTCTTCTTGCCTTGTTGGTAGAAGGAGTTTATAACTTGATCCACTTTCGGCGTTTCGCGCATGCGCACTGGACCGTTTCGCTCGAAAAAATGGCGTCGATTTCCAAAAGCGTTCAGTTGCTTCATTCGTCGCTCCTTGCTGCGCCGATTTTGAAACCAGACCTGTGATGTCATAAACAATCACTCAGTGACGTCATATCACAAAATTGTGTTGCAGTGCAGTGTGTGCACATTTTCAATGAAGAAAAAAACAAATAAAAAGAATAATACAGTGTTTATAGCTTTTATTCAAATAGGGCTACTTTCCAATATTGCTGGAATCCAAAACAACTTATTTAGGCTCAGAAAATGCTTGAATTTTATCTCAAAAATCGTCGAAAAAATCAATGCGTTACCTGTATCACTCTCATACTAAGTCCGGTGTCTCTGGCAAGCTGTTCCCTGATGTGACGTGTGGGTTTCGGCGTCGCCGCAAACGCTGCCTTAAGCGCGTCCAATTGTTTTGCTTTGATGGTGGTCCGCGGTCCCCGTCGTTTTGTCGAAGGGACGCAAACTGGTAGAGCCGAAGAATCGCCGCCAGACAAACTGCTGTCGACTGATTCCGATTTACAG
This sequence comes from Phallusia fumigata, assembly GCA_008931825.1. NCBI lineage: Eukaryota > Metazoa > Chordata > Ascidiacea > Phlebobranchia > Ascidiidae > Phallusia > Phallusia fumigata. The sequence goes on along the minus strand of QXVZ01010439.1, from coordinate 7,540 downwards.
GGGTTCCCCTCACCCTCGGCGGTGACCCACTCGTACCCCGACCCCTCCAGAGCTTCTTTGACGTCGGTGTCGTCGACAGAAGGCATCGCCATTACACTCGATTCGTCGTTGGGACTGGGACTAAACATTTCTGCGAAGAAATTTATGATTAGAAATGTCAAAATGTCGGACCACGGATATCCATAGTGGGTTTCCCCTTGTTTCGTTTTTTTTCCTACAGCTTTAGCTTTATACAAGAAATCTAAACCGTCGCTTTCGAACCGTAGCTGGGTTAAGACAATAAACCCACAACGTACACAACGGCCAATGATATTTTTTAAATATTTTTTTCAAAGACAATTAAGCTACGATTNAATTAGTTGCCACAAAAAATAAATATTTGCATGTCACTTTTATAACTTTGCAATATCTATTTCATGGTTCTGGCAAATGGTTGTCGTTAAAGCTGACGACAAAAATAGCGTTTATCATATTTGTATGCTCTTGTAACTGCTTTCAAAAACTATGCGGTATGATATATTTGTTCGTAGAAAGAAACTACTGACGTGTTGAACGCTGGTAGCCCATGCTGCGCCATTTTCTTTTACCTTACCCGCTGCCGACCACAAATTTGTTGATTGTTTTTAACAAAAAAAGGTAATAAATTTTTTTGTCTTCTTGCCTTGTTGGTAGAAGGAGTTTATAACTTGATCCACTTTCGGCGTTTCGCGCATGCGCACTGGACCGTTTCGCTCGAAAAAATGGCGTCGATTTCCAAAAGCGTTCAGTTGCTTCATTCGTCGCTCCTTGCTGCGCCGATTTTGAAACCAGACCTGTGATGTCATAAACAATCTCTCAGTGACGTCATATCACAAAATTGTGTTGCAGTGCAGTGTGTGCACATTTTCAATGAAGAAAAAACAAATAAAAGGAATAATACAGTGTTTATAGCTTTTATTCAAATGGGGCTGCTTTCCAATATTGCTGGAATCCAAAACAACTTATTTAGGCTCAGAAAATGCTTGAATTTTATCTCAAAAATCAAATCAATGCGTTACCTGTATCACTCTCATACTAAGTCCGGTGTCTCTGGCAAGCTGTTCCCTGATGTGACGTGTGGGTTTCGGCGTCGCCGCAAACGCTGCCTTAAGCGCGTCCAATTGTTTTGCTTTGATGGTGGTCCGCGGTCCCCGTCGTTTTGTCGAAGGGACGCAAACTGGTAGAGCCGAAGAATCGCCGCCAGACAAACTGCTGTCGACTGATTCCGATTTACAGGGGTTCCCCTCACCCTCGGCGGTGACCCACTCGTACCCCGACCCCTCCAGAGCTTCTTTGACATCGGTGTCGTCGACAGAAGGCATCGCCATTACACTCGATTCGTCGTTGGGACTGGGACTAAACATTTCTGCGAAAAAATTTATGATTAGAAATGTCAAAATGTCGGACCACGGATATCCATGGTGGGTTTCCCCTTGTTTCGTTTTTTTTTTTCAAGAAGATACCTACAGCTTTAGCTTTATACTAGAAATCTAAAACGTCAATGTCAAACCGTAGCTGGGTTAAGACAATAAACCCACAACGTACACAACGACCAATGATATTTTTTAAATTAGAAAGACAATTAAGCTACGATTAAGCTTGTTTGCCACTTAAAGGTTTCAGAAGTTTATGAAATATTTTTCCTCATATCGATAATCTTCACTTTCAGTTTGAGTTGAAACCCACCAGCTTGTTGGTAGTTTCCAGCCATGTAATCGTCGCTGCACAGAGCCTTGTTGTTGTTGCTGGGTGAAAAAAAGACTTCGTTGCCCGGCAACAGCTTCCGGCCGCAAGCGAAGCACGCGAAACAGTTCACGTGATACACCACTGTGACGTCACGCTTCAGTCGAAACTTGTGCACCGAGGTCAGTGGCGAAGACGGGGAGGAAAACCCCCCGTGCATCTGCTGCCGTAACGCCTGTGAAGAAAATGATGGATGGTTGGGACTCGAACTTACCCACATTTACCCCACACGCACATAATAATAATCAGGTTGACCTGAATTGTACTCTCAAATAACATGTTTTCCTTTAATTAAACTTTTCGCACGTATGGTTGCTTTAAACCTTGTTTTTTTATATTTTAACCATATGTTGTCATAAGCAGGTAACAAATTGCAAAAAAAAATATTTTAAATAATGTTAGACATGTTAACTAAATGCAATGCATTTTTACAACATATTTTGGGAAGGGAAGTCTACCGAGCTAAATACAATAAGTTTTGTTGCTTGCTTGTTACGTTTGGATCCTCGATTCCCTCGTCAATAAATGTCGGTACACAACGGGCAAGATTAATCTTTATAAAACCAGCGTATGGTGTGATCGAGGAATATTTTTCGTGCTGCTTTAAGAAGATTTATCAATGTCAAAATGCGCAGGTACTTGCCTGGTAAAATCATCGAAGCAGAACAACAAGCCGTCTCTGGCGTAACATTTTTCTTGAAGCTGACATTGACAATCTTGGCATTTCACACATTCCTCGTGATAAACTTTATTGTCGACCTGCAAGCAGTGGAAATTAATCGTTTTGCTGCCTAAATCGAAATTTAAGTTAACGCGTATGAAAATGTTTTTGTGGCTTGAACACAAACGACCGGATGATGAAAATGTACCAAACATTTAACAATGCATAAGCGCGTTTTGGCATGACCTGAGGTAATATACCCGTAAAATAAAATAAAAAAACATAATATTTCTTTTTTAATTTCGCCTAACAAAGTTTCAAGAATAAACGTAACGCAGAATTTGTCTTATCTACACTGATGTTTCAGGTGAGAAACTTACCTGCAAAATGTGTTTGTCCAATATGGCGTTGCCGCACCATGTACAGTTTTGAGCTGCCATATTGTTTTCGTGGCTAGCGTGCGCTCAAAGGCAAAGCAATTTTGTTACTAAAATCGACCGAAAATATACTACAAGGAACTGCAGAGACCAAATAATAAAAAAAATTTGAATACCAAGTAAAATTAGGTCCATATCACTGAAAATATCGTGCAACTACAGAGTGTTACATCCAATCGATGATGCACGATGTAAAGTAAGCATTTAATCGCTGATTAATACCTTTTGTTTTCATCAACTAACGTTACACCGCCAAGGCTGCTATTTGTAGACTATATTTTCTTTCTTCAACAAACTTCTACTTTGACCTATTACTCTCAACGTTTTCACTTCTTGTCCACACATTTATCAGCTAAACAAAACGCTACGTAAAATGCGACCTTATATATGACCGAGACGTTGCCAAGGGAATTACAACCAGCTGATTGTTTGTTTTTTCAGCTAATGTATATTGGCGCGAAACAAAGGCATTTAATCCTTGCACAGCCGTGTACGTTACAACACTGTTTACACACAAGAATTAACCTACATGGAAAAAGACAGATATTCGATTCTGCCTACAATTCGGCCGGGGTAACGTCCGTTGTCTGCATCTATCATATTAAACCCAATTAATCATTTTTAAAATCCTTCGGTATTTTGCAACAGAAAAAGCATGTAAGTAACTACCCATGAAAGCGTATTAACAATTTTTACGACAAAAAATAATTTGCTGCTTTTATTTTTTGCTTTTAAATTTAGCATAGACCGCGCAAGTAATGTCCCAAACCTCACAGTAGCGGTAACCTTCAGTAAAACTAAAACTGGCCAAAATCACAAGTTACACATTTTTATTGCAAACGTTTTAGCAGGTATTTTTTAATTATATTTACACTAACTGTTGCAGCGATGATATTATCCTTGAATTTTTTCGCCGATAATCACCGTATAAACTTAGTTTAAGTTTTTCCTGCAAACTATCAAAACAACCTTCTGATTCTGCCCGCATTAGCCATCCACCGTCATACCATCTTCACCAAGATCGAACACGTCCCCCAGTTTTATTTTAATCCATCCGCCCTTAAGCGTTTGGAGCAAATCTCTCCAGGCCTTCACTGCGACCTTCACACGGCGATTCTGTCTGTAGTCGTTGAACTCCACGCTTAATATACACAACCGTCTTCAACTCCCTTCCATGCAATAAAAAATCGATTCGATCCGCACACGTCAGCGCCATCGTGTGGTTACTGCTTTATGATGATGGCGTCTTGTTTTTAACGGCTTTGTTTTTGTTTGGGTTCAATTTTCCTTTTCAATTTGATGCAAAGGCGAGAAACGGAGATTGGACTCACCACTTTTAAATGTGCGAAACCCTGACAACAAATTCTACAAAAATCCTAAAATCAAGTCCCGTTTTGTAATTTTGTTAACGTAGTTTTGTGCTTGGGTTGGTATTCGAACCGACGTTCTTGCCCCACTTTGTTCCGACACTGAGTTTGCAACATAAATTTTTAACGACACCTTCTTGCTATTTCAATAAAGGTGTATTTACTCACACAAATCGGCCTTATATGCATTATCATACGCAGAAGATGCGTTTTAAGACCACATGCATAGAACGCAGAAACTTTTAAGCAAAGATTTTCGGGCGATCACTTATGCACGTCCGCTTCGAACCATGTATACAGCACGCTACAACAATTAACCTTAGCTATTATAGCAACAACCCCCTTCGATGTCGAGCTACCCCCAATGCCAATCTTTACAACTTTTAACTTTTATTTAAAGCTGTATTGTTCTTATTGAGATGAGTTTCATTTGCCTGTGGTTTTATTGATGGTCATGTACATTTAAAATCATTTCAACTGTTGGAACTTGGCCAAGTTAAACTACAAAACATTATTTATCGGAAGCAGTTTACGTAAATTCAATTTCTCTTCAACATTTCCATTTCCATTTTCAAACCAAATAACTTTTATTTCCGTTTGTAAAGAACTTGGCTCAAAACGTTTCCTTTCTTGGACCACTGCGGGTTCCGGAAACCTCCAATACGTTGAGCAGTGTTTCCAGACTCTTTGGTGCCGCTAGTGGACGATTGGCTTTACGACTTTGTTTTGCTTTGACACCGCGCTGCTCGCTCAAGAGGAAAAGCTTTTCTGCCGCCATTTTATTGTCATCCACTTTTTCCGTTAATTTTCCATGTTTGTGCACGCGACACTATACCTTTTTCCAAACGTTTTTTTGTACAAAAGACTGTTTTTTCCGAACAAAAATGACAAAAAGTCACAGATCTTGGTATAGTTATCATAGTGTGAAAATTAAAAACAATGTTTGTTTTGCGGCCATCAGAAAGCGACAACCTATCCTTCTAAACGTAACCTAAAAGCGTAAGCATATGAAACGTACTAGTACTGTATAATCAAAAGGTAAAAACAATTAGGAAATATAGGTAAAATCAAATTCATTTTACAAATGGGGCAAAAACATTAATTAGATATATTCACAACTAAACTAGAATTCGTATGTTGTTACTTGGTATCTGTTGGTAAAAATTTAGCCTGTAAAAATACGCAATGCACGGGTGTATTTGCTTTTCTTGGGTCACCATTAAAGTCAGCAAGGCTGTAAAATTTACGAAGGTAAATGTTTTGGCAGTGGTCTGTCGAGCGAAAACGAGAAGCAGCAAAGTCCAAACCGTTTGAAAGAATTCTGTTTTATTTGTCATTCTATTATGATTTCTACTTTATGAATTGTTGTGGTGGTCACGCAAGAATGGACATGGGTTGACCTTGAAATTGAAACACAGAATTTAACGAAACCATGTGCGTTTTGAGCATTTGCAACGTTCTCGTTGGAACAGAGACTTATTTGTGGATTTCTTGTTGCATTTTGATGACTTTGCAGAGTATTGATTGTCACAGTCTAAAAAGGTATTAAAACTTTCAAGTCTTAAACTTATTTCTTTGTGTTTTTAGGATTATTAACTATTTAGCATGCCAAACGAAAGGGAATTTCGGACAGCACATGGCTACCAACCAAAACCCAAGCAAAATATTTGTGATTATTTAAAAAGCCGACCAAAACCTGATCCTAAAAAGATCTTGTTCAAAGTTTTTCCAATTTTAACATGGCTTCCAGTTTACGATATCAAGACTTTTTTGCTGGCAGACATTGTGGCAGGGTTAATTGTTGGAGCCATGAAAGTTTCTCAAGGTCAGTATGTGAAAGGATTTTTATCATAAAAAATGTTAAACATAAAAGGTTTTGTTATGTATGGATTGATCGCAATAAAGTTTGTGCAAAACCAACTATTTATTACACATTGCAATAGTATGTTTTTGTATGTGTGTATGTTTTGTTACTGCATTTTTTCCTGCCAATGCATTTTATTTTAAACCTAATTATTATATTTACCTTGTGTTTTAATACAAGTTTTGCTTAAAGTAGAAAAAAACAGCTTCGGAAATACACTCCCAAATGCAAAGTGAAAAGGTTAAGTACATAGTTCACTACCTCACAATTGTAATTGTTTTGTAGGACTTGCTTATGCACAATTGGCAGGTCTGCATCCTGTCTACGGACTCTACACATGTTTATTTCCCCCACTACCCTATGCATTATTTGCTTCATCAAAACATCTCTCATTCGGTAAATATGCCCAAAACATCTCTCATAAGTATTTATCACATCAGTTTTTTTTTAATTTCTGTGAAATTGTGCCTTTAGCATTTAGTGTAGAAGAGTGGTCAAAGTCAATTTGGTGTGTATATTTTCACTCTTTTAAGTAGCCTTATCTATTAAATGAATGGAAACTACCAGTAACATCAAAAATGATACTTTAAGTAAGTAAACTGTGCAAAAGTTAAAATCCCAATTGTAGTCGTGTGACATAGCATGGATCAATGAAGACTAATAAAACAAAGTTTTTGTGGTAGTGGTGCATTGCCGATTTCCTCAATGAAATGGCTCTTATTTTGCTATGTTTGTGCCTTTTTATTGTAGCCTTTTTGTGGCAATTATGAACTGCCACCCAGTCTGTATTGGCCAATCATCAATTTTTAGCTTATTTAATACGATAAAACACCAAATAAACTAACTACATGAAAAATATTATTTTAGGTTCATTTGCCACAACTGACATCATGGTTGGTGCTGTTATGGAAAGTTTGGTCCCAAGTCCAAATGGAACACTTGCCAATAATTCCACATTGATTGAAACAGTCTGGAATTCAATTTACGATGAAAGGATTTTATATGCCACAGTTATGACATTTCTATCTGGGTGCTTCTTGGTAAGTTTTGTCTGCAGATATTGTTTAGGTTTCCTAAACACTGTGCTCAGCCAACAGTATCAGCAAATGGAAACTGTAGACAGTAAAGAGAGTTTTGACAGGTAATATTTGAAAACTGTGTGCAAGCAAAGCACCAGGCAAGAAATATGTGCAAGTATAATTTTAAGGGTATAGTAGCTCCTTGTGATTTTAGGCTTATAATATTCTGCTTTTAGTCAGCCTGATTTATTATTGTTTTGTTAAAACATCTATAGCTGTTTAAAGTTTCTTGCTCAGGGAAACATGAGAGATACTGCCAGTTTACAATATCAAGACATTTTTGCTGACAGACATTGTGGCAGGGTTAATTGAGTCATGAAAGTTTCTCAAGGTCAGTATGTGAAAGGATATTTATCACAGGCTTAGAACCA
>QXVZ01010433.1:0-47580 GCA_008931825.1 Phallusia fumigata | reverse complement strand
TTTTTTTGCACCTGTGTCTAACAACTGATGGTCCATTATATGAAGGCTCAGTATGTTGCAGAAAAATATCACTTTTTCCATAGCTTTCTGATAAACTCTGGTTCAGGTCAGTCAGCTCAAGTTTAAGCTCATTAATGGATCGTTCAAGGTCGGCAATATCTGGAACACTTCTGCTTGTTGCTGTATTAACTGCTGTAGCGCCTGCAAGATAATTAGTAAATGGTGGGTGTTAAACCAAATGACAAACGACAACCAAGGCTAGCTTTCTTAGACAACTGGTGATTCTAGGTAAAACAGTATAGATTCTAGGTAAGTTTTTTTCCATTTGTACAAAATGAATGAACAACCATTTGTTTGTTAAGGAAACTTCTACATGAAAACTTTCGGAAATCAACAACCTATAAAAAGGAGCAGATGTAGCTATGTAGTTGGCAGACACCCTTCTAACAAGGTCCACTTACTGCAGCAACATGAATAACTAAACTGTTGGTGCCCAATTACCCATACAAGATTAAGCAACATTGTCATTTTGTTTAATGTTTGGCATAAATAATGTGTTTTTTTGATAATTTAGGTGCAGGCATGGGGTCAGATACCTTGGAAATCAATCAAAACTTACCACTTTTTGAAAAGTTGAAACTTGAACTAAGATTTTTACTTGTCAANTCTAACAAGGTCCACTTACTGCAGCAACATGAATAACTAAACTGTTGGTGCCCAATTACCCATACAAGATTAAGCAACATTGTCATTTTGTTTAATGTTTGGCATAAATAATGTGTTTTTTTGATAATTTAGGTGCAGGCATGGGGTCAGATACCTTGGAAATCAATCAAAACTTACCACTTTTTGAAAAGTTGAAACTTGAACTAAGATTTTTACTTGTCAACGTTTTCTGTGAATTTGACAAATATTCATCGTCACGCTCTCTAAAACAGAAAACGTTTATTTCTATTGTAGAAAATAGTATCCATCTGTTTTTAGTAACCCAAGGGAGTTTAAGTGGGCATCTAACTATAGCAGACCTAGCAATTTTCGCAGAAAAATGTCAGGTATTAGCCAAACAAACTTTATAATTAAAAAAGGACTTGTTGACAACAAATTTTCTATTTTATCCTAAAAAAAATTTTATCCTAAAACAGATACTAGTGCATTAAAGACTTTTGAACACTTTATGAATTTACTGATGAGTGATGAATACATGCTGGCACAAGAATTGCTTGTCTTGAAGTAACTATCCTAAAAACAAACGAATTACTACACTGATTAAACCTTATTGGTGTCTTTCTTCCATGCAGCACAAATTCTTGATCAGGGTTTCGCATCTGACTTTCCAGCATACTGTTGCTGGTCACAAGCAGTAAAACACAGCAGTAAATTAAACTTCTACAGCCTGTACTTATGCTGCATTTTTAAACCAATTTTATAACGTTCATGGAAAAAAACACAACAGTTATGGTTATAGGGTATACTCTGTTTAGTTACGTGGGTTAGACAAAAATGCCGTCGCATAAGCGACAAATACATTAAATCCGAATTAAGTGATCAAGGGCGATCAGCTGTTTAGTGACGCCGGCACCAAGGAGACAAGAATACACGAACCATTCAACTGTGACGCGCTTTCCCAAAATAAATTATTTATCGGAGACAAAATTATTTTCACATATTTTTTGTATTGCACATTAACGTTGGTGGACAGTCTATGAGGTTTAAAACAGTTGGCTTGGGCCCTAGATTCCTCTCTGGGTTTATCCAGACAATCCTTGCATGGTAGTGTAATAAAATAACTAGATTCATTGGTATCGAGCGTGTTTAGCAGTTAAGTCATTCCAGCTATACAATACACCACGTCAGTTCACTGGCGACAAGATAATTTAATTTGAAAATTACATAGCTTTCAATCCACAAAGCTTTGGATATAGACTGTAACCAGAGACTACAGAATAAACTATTTAAAAGTCTCTGCTGTAACATCGTCACTACACATATGTTTATGCCTTCTATGTTTTCCCGCTGAATACTGTATTGAACTGCGGTTCGACGTCCTAGTGGTATATTTCTGTACCGGTAAGCAGTTGCGTATTTCTGCCGGAAACTTATCTTGACTACCGGTTATTGGAATTTTTTCGTGTTAACAGTGACTTCGATTGTGATCAAACGCTGTGTCGTTTTCGGAAAACCTGTACCTATTCGGGTAAGACATTGTCGTGTAATGTATGTGCCCTTGATGTCTTGGTCACCTGGTGTTATACTGATGCCGTGATTTACAGAATTGTGAATCTACCTTGATCGCTTTCAGCCTAACTTTGACTCTGGTCCTGTAATAGTTCGGTGAGAGTCAGTTTACTATTGCTGCTATTTCGCTTCTGTATTAAAACTAATCGGTGACCGTTTGTAGAATTCGCCCTTGCCTTCACTTTTGGCTCTGATGCTGTTGTTTTACTTGCTTTAGTGTGCCACCGCCTGACTGTTTCTCCTGAATAAATCGTTCGTTATTTTGGCTTTTGGCACTTGGCAGTTCCTGAGTGCAAGGAGGAGCGCGGTTAGAATCGTTCTTGGGTATAAACCAGTGTTTCCTACCGGAACGGAACGTCAAGAAATAACGTTATTCGGTCTGGGCAATTTATTTATTTCGGTATTTTGTTCCGGTACGAATATTTTTATTTCGTTCCGGTCTGACCGAAACAAAAATATAACGGTACTTTTTCGGAATTTCGGTCTGTGTTTCTCGTCAAATTTAACTAACTGCAGGGTAAACAAGCTCTCAACCGAACGAAGTAAGCAAGTTGCAACACGAAAAGATTTGTTTGGTGGTTATTACGTCACATAACATTTGACAATTATGATCAAACAGATGACTCCAGACAAACGTTATCGGAGCATTTGGGATAAAAGAATAATGTTAGGTATCAAACACGAAATTGCAAGCAACTCTTCGAGGTTATATGTCAAGACCGAAATACCGGCATATAAAATAGCGGTATTTCGTTCCATTCCGGTATTTTGATTTTTTTTTATTTCGTTATTTCGTTCCGGTAATTGGACCAAAATTTATTTATTTCGTTCCGGTATTTCGTTCTGTTCCGTTCCGGTATGAAACACTGGTATGAACAGTTAGAATCGTTCTTAAGGTATAAACGGCGAGTCACGCCGCCCTAACAAAAAAGCCATAGGGCAACATAACGTGATAGGGTCAATACCTGATAATTCTAAATACGAGTGTGCCGTAAACTTAAAACGGTTGATTGCACAAGCGAAAGGAGGGTTTGATTTTGGCGTATTACTTCCTGCGTAATTGTTTTTTTTATAGAGGAATATGCAAGAAAACCTAGTTGCATGGAACGCACAAGTTTCTCTGCACGAGCATCAGCAACAGCAGGATAATCGACAATGAGAAGCTTTCATCAAGTAAAAACTGTATTGTGCAAGGGATCACATGCATCCGGGTTTTATTCACAGGGAGTATTGTACGCATTTTTGAATTGTCTCGTGCCTGCTGCGCCCGCTTATTAGATTGCATACAGGAAGCAGTGGGCATCATAAATGTCCCAGTTGGTCTATTCCAAAGTCACAGCAATCAAACGCAGTCAGAGCTCTTGGGGGTTTAGGCAAGTACAAAGAAGGAAGTAAAAACTGTGACAGTGCTTTTGTTTGTTTAATTTTTATTTAGGCATTTAAAAATCTCCAAACGATTACAGGTACTGATAAGTATGTAAGATAACGTTCCGTTTTTTAGCAGTGGAAATATTATTTAAGATGAGAATGGGCGTATAATCGTTTTGAGGTTGGGGCTTAATACAGGATACAAGGTTTTGAAGTCTATTTAACTGTCTATTGTATTATGTTAAAAAGAGTTCAGTGTACTATCCATTCAAATTGCCTCTGTTTTTTCAGCATAAGTAATGCCACGGTTTTATTCCCGATTCATTTACTTTGCTGCGACTCAATGTGAATAATGCTTTTGTTTCATTTAAAACCTTGTCGTCGACCTTGGGGATTTAAAAACTGTATTTTATTTTGTTTGTTAGTTGCTGCATGGAAATCGTAGATAGCAATAATGCGATTATTGTTTCTGTTGTTTATTCTTGGTTTGGTGCAGGGCGAATGTCCCGCGGAGGTACCCAGTATCGCCCCCCGTCCTTACACAAGTAAGTTTTTTCCTTGCCACGTTTTACGTTTACTTCATATTTTTTCTCCACGAAACTCCCAGTAAAGAAACACCAAGGAAACCATGATACAAAGAAACTGGTGTACATTCACAAAGGAATTTTGTAGTTTGGAAAAAGCTGTAAGCGTCCGTGTCGTTCGCGAGGGCAAGTTTAGTTTATTTGATACCGCGTATGGTATTCAACAAAATAAACAATCAACCATGCCAAAAAAGCCTGCGCAACGGCACAGCATTAAAGGCGCAAAAAACGGGGATGTGACTTTGTGTAGATAAAGGGTTTAATTTTGCATTGGTTAATTATTTACAAACGTTTAGCCAAAAGTGCAAAAACGTAACAATACCGTGTATCGAAAGTGTTTTATTACTTGTGTTATAACAACACTTATCCACAGTCGTACACCCACTTTTGTGTCCACGGGTTTGCAAGGTAGGCTACTTTCGTTTTACGGAAGTTTGAAATGAATTTAAAAAAACAATTGCGTCTTCAAACTTTTTGCCGCTTGGCCCTACTTAACCTACGCCATACATTGTTCGGTGAAGTTATGTAAGTTAATTCGGAAGCCAGAAGGGCGAATACTTAGGGTTGTCCCGCATTTGATCAAAAAATATTCAGTGTTTAACTGGTTTTATTATTAACAACCAAGCCCTTGCCATCAAAGGTGGCAGGGTTTGTAAGTGCACATAAAAAAAGGTTTTAGCAGCATCACACAGTATGGCCACGGGCGCCAATCCCGGGCGGACATGCCTCCCGCAAATTTTGGTTGGAGAGACTTGTACTCGCCCCCCCCTCAATGTTTTTGTTTCGATTGTTTTCAAAAAATGTTGCGGATTTATTTTATTAAGGATGAAAGTCAAAATCTTGTTTACTTGTTTAAACTGTAGAGTAGATACCAACTTGGTGATAATGTGACAACGTGCTGACTGGCTCAACAATATACTTCGGGTTCAAAGCTGGTTTACTGTTGCATTAAAACAATTTTAGCACTTTTTCAATTCTTTTACAACAGTTAGGCGATCGCAACAGTTTTAATGGCGTTTTGAGACCCCCCAGCTGAAATTTAACCCATTTTTTGCGCCATAAAAATCTGTATTGTGACGTCATAACTTTCAATATGACGTCATGTACACAAAATTATTCACAAAAACAAAAGTCCTTCCCCCCAATAATTTCAATGGATTTGCGCCACTGGTGCTGCTGACCCAAGTCGGGAAAAGCCAGCGGCCCTACGGGTTCTGGACGCCCGCCGTGGGCCTGATTAAACCAGGAAGTGCAAAACGATTAACTATAGCGGACCAGTGTCTGTCCGCCTTTAGCTTCTTAAGGTGAGCAAGCCATAACGTCAAAGATAAGGAGAATGCCCATTTAACTATTTATTATGGACATTTTGCGATGCAATTCAAGCATTTAGTTGTTATTATAGTTTTGTTTCAGTTGCCAATTAGTTTTGCCTCCCATCAAGCTAGAGCCGCAGAGGATAAAACCCAAATGCCGAACCGAGGAGCCACAGAACAAGAAACTAAAAAAATGATTAATCACATACCTATTATTTACGCACATTTTACAGCACATTATGTCAAAAAACACGGGTACAATAGGCGTAAATAGGAGTAGAAAACACTGCAACCACATACTACACATCTTTAGGCCGAAATGATCTAAACGTTCAAAATTTTATTCAAATTGTATTGTTATGCAATTACGCAATTTTAGGATAGGGGCCCTAAAATAGAATTACTCTAAGTTTTTCGGTTTGAAATGTTGCTATTGTGCGTCAGCTGGAAAAAAATTACCCTTTGTCTTTGTAGTTCATTCAGAACTTTTGCGTTTGGGAAACTTGTATTTTATTTACAGAACCGGAAAAACAACCTGTCTGCGAGGCTCCGTATCTTAATCCCAACTGCACCTGTCCTTCTTCAAAGTTCGAATGTGCTTGTCACAAGTTTGGTCGATGTAACGGCAGGCCTGGATGTTTACCAAAGGAGGTAATATATAACCGCGCTAATGACTGTGGCGATTGGAGTGACGAGTTTTGGGATTCTTGTCCAGATGGCAAATTTCAATGTGCTTGTTTTAATACGTCCTGTAAAAATAGTTATGGTTGTGTGCCATTGTGGTCTTACTGTGACGGCTACTTGGATTGCATAGACGGCAGCGATGAAATCAATTGTTCTTGTCCAGAAGATACATTTGAGTGTGCCTGTTACAACACGAAGACCTGCTCTGGAACGTATGGTTGTGTCGATAAGAAATTGCAATGCGATAGACGAAATAACTGTGGCGACTGGAGTGATGAAGCAGATTGTCCGTGCCCAGCTAATACATTTGATTGTAAGTGCCACAAAACAAACAACTGTACCTTGGCAATTACTTGCGTTGAAAACGACGATCGGTGTAATGGAATAAATAACTGTGGAGACTGGAGTGATGAAGATGGTTGCAATTGTCCGGGTTTTAGGTTTCAGTGTGCATGTTTCAAAACGAAAAACTGCACTTCTTTGTATGGTTGTATTCGTCCTTTTGGACAATGCAACGGAAGGAACGACTGCGGAGACTGGAGTGATGAAGTTAATTGTACTTGCCCAGCCAACAAGTTTCAATGCGCGTGCTATCAATCAAAAACCTGTACTGCTTCCTACGGTTGTATTGGTCGATATCGAAAATGCAACGGAAGGAACGACTGCGGAGACTGGAGTGATGAAGTCAATTGCACTTGTCCTGCCAACAAGTTTCAATGCGCTTGCTATCAATCAAAAACCTGCACTACTTCCTACGGTTGTATTAGTCGACATAGACATTGCGATGGAAGGAATGATTGCGGGGACTTGAGTGATGAAGTTAATTGCTCTTGCCCTGCCAATCAATTCCAATGCGCTTGCTACAAAACAAACAACTGCAAAAGAACTGGTTGCATTGGAAGATACAAAAAATGTAATGGAAGGAACGACTGTGGAGATTGGAGTGACGAAATTGATTGCGCGTGTGACACCAATAGGTTTGAATGCGAGTGTTACAAAACCAATACCTGTACTTTTAGCAATGGTTGCATAAGAAAATATCAACAATGCAATGGAAGGAATGATTGCGGAGATTGGAGTGACGAACTCAATTGCAATTGTTCAGCTGATAGATTTGAATGCCCCTGTTACAAATCACAAACTTGCGATTCTCGCTATGGCTGCATACCCAGAGAATGGACATGTGATGGAGGTAACAACTGTGGGGATTGGAGTGATGAAGTCAATTGCACATGTCCATCTGATACATTTGAGTGCCCCTGCTACAAAACAAACGACTGTCGTGGTAGTTTTGGTTGCATCAGCAGTAGGCGACAATGTGACAGGTTCAATGACTGTGGCGATTGGAGTGATGAAGTTAATTGCACTTGTCCCCCCAACACGTTTGAGTGCGCTTGTTACAAAACGAATAACTGCTCCTCCAATGTGGGTTGTACCATAAAATTAAATGTATGTAACGGAAGGAATGACTGCGGAGATTTGAGCGACGAAGTAAACTGCTCTTGTCCTGCGGATGCATTTGAATGCGCCTGTTACAAAACAGCAAACTGCCCTCTGCATACTGGTGGTTGCGTCCGCAAAGATAGGCGCTGTGACAGTTTTAATGCATGCGGAGATTGGAGTGATGAAGCTGGTTGCACTTGCCCAGATGATAAGTTTCAATGTGCATGCCTTGGCTCCAAGCAATGCATTGGAACTGAGGGAAGCTGTATTAATAGCACCTTATATTGTGATGGGAAACCTGATTGTATTGACGGAAGCGATGAGCTAGCTTGCAATTGCTCTGGAGTTTATGCAAGATGCTCATGTGATCGTTATGGAATAGGTTGTCCACTTTCTGGTAGGTGCATACCTTTTGATTGGTTGGGAAATCAGGTTAAAGATTGCTCAGATGAAAGTGACGAAGTTTGTTCAGTCTCCAATGTAACATGTCAATCTTGCACATTGCTTGTCACAAGTTGCAAAAGTGAAGAACATGCCAGGTATCTTGTACATTCTAAAGTCCCTCCAAAGTGCAATACAGTAGTTCATCCAACCTGTGCTGACGATATCAACAGTTGTGGGGTAGAACGATGGGTTTGTGTGACTGAACTATGCGAAAAACCGGCAGATTTTTGTTTGAATTTGTTTATCTGTGAAAATCGAGAATTTATACCCTATAACTATTTTTGTGACGGAGTTAATGATTCTGTTAGGACGTGCAGTGACAATACCGACGAAATTAGAGAAGGATTCGGGTTTAAATGTTCTGGATCGACTAGGCAAGGGCTGTGTGTTTTGCCTCAAATCAACGTCTATGATTCAGTGCCTCAATGTTCTGATAACTCCGATCTTTGTTTTCTTAACGGTCAGTTTAAATGTTTTCGTTGCTTAGATAAAAAGCTGATCATATCACCAAAACAAGTTTGCGATGGCGTTGTTGATTGTTTTGATATGTCAGATGAGTGTTTGTGCTTCAATCGAAGTTTGTGCGACGAACTGAAAAATGACTGCCCCCCAAACCAGATGTACTGTCACAACAGATCAGTCTGTATTGACAATAAAGAAGTTTTGTGCAATTCAAGTGTGCCATGTTCAGACCAAATAAACACGAAATACTGTTTGCTCCCAGAAAGTTTAAAACAAACTCAGTGTTTACCAAAAAACATCACTGGCCTCGGACTTGACAAACTGTTTAAATATGTAGACGCAGACAACAAAATATTGAGAAGCATTCTTTCAAAAGAACTAAAGCGAGCGTTTAAGCAAGATGTGTCTATTAGAGATATGCTTGGTTTAGTTTGTGATGGAGAATATGAAGACCTACTTGGGTTGGTGGGTGAAATTGATTGCAGAAATACGTTTTTCTGCTTTTCAAACGGAAAATTTTACATCAAAAACAACCAGGTTTGTGATGGAAAAGTTGATTGTGACGACGGCTCTGATGAATATTTTAAACTGTGTCGATCCACTCGTCATTATTGCGAAACAGAAGAAATGATTTCTGTTCCCCTTGATAGGGCTTGTGATAGCATAGTCGACTGTTACGATAAATCGGACGAAAGCAAGTGTCTTTGTGAAAAAAGGCGATTTTTTTGCAAAAACAAGCAACCTTTGTCGGTTGAGCTGAAACTTGTGCAAAATGGAATTGACGATTGTTCAGACGGAAGTGACGAATGTGTAAACTTGGCTGGAGACGTGTTGGCGGATGTCAACGAAATGATTTCCAATCCCCTTTATCGAGGGTTTTTTTGGTTAACAGGGGCTTTAGCTTTGTGTGGAAACCTGTTTGTATTTATTGCAACTGTTAAAAGCTTGTTTACTGTGAAAAGGGACCAAAACGTTTTTATCAACACCAGTGTTTTTATTCTCAACCTCTGTTTTTCGGATTTCTTAATGGGCATTTATTTGCTTGCAGTTGTTGTACAGGGATTCAAGTTTTCTGGGTCGTATTGTTTACATGATAAGGAATGGAGGTCAAGTATTTTATGTTCTGGACTTGGGGCGCTTGCAGTGTTATCATCAGAAGCTTCAGCCCTCACTATGACAGCTATGACCACTTTTCGTCTAATTTCAGCTTTTAAACCATTTGCGGTTCAAACTTTAGGCGTGGGTAAAGTTGTTCTTGCAGAATTGTTTTGTTGGATTTTGTCTGCTTTTTTGGCAACAGTTCCTTTATTTCATTCCGCTTCTGGATATTTTACAACTGATGTATGGTTTCCAAACAACTTCTTTGATAGTGACTTTGTTTCCAGAGAAAACATGTCGATTCTTGCAGAAAGAATCAAATATCGAAAGTTACAGAGCTGGAACGAAGTAAAACAAACAATTCATGAAGCCTTTCCACGCAATTTTATAAAAGGGGAGTTTGGGTATTACGGAGAAACTAGCGTCTGCATGCCACGTTTCTTTGCTACAGCTAGTGAATATGCTTGGGAATATTCTACATTCCTTATCACAATCAACTTTCTGATGTTCATCTACTTGGTAATTGCCTACGTCCTCATTTACAAACAAAGCAACAACATGAAAGGATCCAGGAGCATTGATATAAGCTCGAAAATGCAAAAGAGAATCTCCAGATTGATTGTGACTGATTTCTGTTGCTGGATCCCTGTTTGTATCATGGGATATTTGAGTTTTGGAGGAATCAAGATGCCCCCAGACGCTTATGTGTTAAGTGCTTGTCTCTTGCTTCCAATCAACAGTGCCCTCAATCCCTTGCTGTACTCAAAAGTCATTGAAGATCAATGGTCCGCAGCAAGAAAATGGTTGGCGGCCAAACTGCTCTTTCTACGCTCGTCTACCAATCGCTCATCGGATTTATCTGTAAGATACAACCGTGGCCCAGAGTTGGGTGGCGACGGGGTGGTTGAGATCATGGAGTAAAGTAAAGAACCTCTGAATGCAAAACACTAAAAAAAGGTCTTCACCCTATTAGATATACCTGTATCGCATCAAAACGTATTGTACATGAATCGCTTGTGTCAAAACTACACTGAACTGTTGTGGCAAAGCGGCCCAGTGTAACACTTTAGAACATCCAGCAAACGCGCAAATCCGTGATCGTTTTTTCTATCACTTTGATCTCAAGTTAAACACGTGTCGTAAACCATAATACTCTTTAACGAGTAAATGGCCAAATGTTGCATGATCATGATTTTTTGCATGCGTGCATATATGGTATTGTAAATATGCTAATAACCAAGCGTACGTCAGCCCAGTTTATCTTGAATAGTGTGATTTATAGCTGGAAAAGGTGGCAGTTGAAGGTTTTAGGTTTAGCCTAAACAAGTTGTCAACTTACACTTATTGTTAAGGGGGCATAAAATTTAACTGCAGGCCCACCCAAATTGGGCCCGTGTTTATTTCTTATCGCACAGTTTTTTTAATTTAAACCCTTGCTTGCACACTTGTCAAATTATTACAAGGTGGTTATAACTAACCAAGTGATTCTCAGCCTGGGTCACTTCGAAAACACGCGAAAATCGCATTAGACCTGTGGGCATTGCAATGTCAGCCTAATAAAGTTTACATTTTAACAAGATAACGTTTTCAGAAATGAACTATGTCAAAAGGTTCTGACGTTGCAGGAAACGTGGTTAAAGACAAGCCAGACAGAAAATCGGAAACGTTCGCAAACCTGAGCAAACAAGCTCATGCTGGCCTGCCGAGGTCGATGTGCTCAACACGTTGACAGTAAATCATTTAAAAGTTCCTTTTTTTCTCGAGTAGTTGAATTAGTAATTTTTTTGTTTTGAACGGTGAACAACCCCTAAAGCCAGTCACGTTCGGCTATCATCCCAGTAATTTTTCTAACGACAGTTTTAATTATTTTTGCAGTTGCAAAACGCGAACATACAGTTGTAAAAGGGGCACTAATAAAAGTGACAAAATATGACAGAAAACCGGATTCGAAATAAATTAATTCATAATACTTTAATACATAAATTCTATGTAGCGCAGCCCACCATCAATGCAATAACTAACACACACCGATAACCCGATTTGCTGGGACAGATTTTAGTTGTTGCAGTTGGTCAATGCGAAAACTGAACTTCTAAATCTAGCAGATCATCCGTTAAATGCAGACGTTGTCGAAGTTTGTGGGAAATTGGGTGCTGGCAGAAGTCAACTATTTTTAGCCCGATATACTGAACAAAGGTTGTTTAAAACGGTTCATATCTGTGTTTTTTTTTTGTTAAAAAACCATTAATGCCTAAACTTCCGCAATGTTGCAAAGTGTTGTTTGAGTATGACAAAGCAATTTAGCAACGTCGGACACATTATTTACAATAAACAAAGCAGTTTAGTNACTCTTAACGAGTGAATGGCCAAATGTTGCTTGATCATAATTTTTTGCATGCGTGTATATATGGTGTTGTAAATATGCTAATAACCAAGCGTACGTCAGCCTAGTTTATCTTGAACAGTGTGATTTATAGCTGGAAAAGGTGGCAGTTGAAGGTTTTAGGTTTAAACAAGTTGTCAACTTACACTCGTTGTTAAGGGGCATAAAATTTAACTGCAGGCCCACCCAAAATTGGGCCCGTGTTTATTTCTTATCGCACAGTTTTTTTAAATTAAACCCTTGCTTGCACACTTGCCAAATTATTACAGGGTGGTTATAACTAACCGAGAGATTCTCAGCCTGGGTCACTTAATTGGTATCTAGAAAAGGTGTTTTACCATTCGCTGCTCTAAAACACGCGAAAATCGCAGTAGACCTGTGGGGATCGCAATGTCAGCCTAATAAAGTCTACATTTTAACAAGATAACGTTTTCAGAAATTAACTATGTCAAAAGGTCCTGACGTTGCAGGAAACGTGGTTATAACCAGAGCCAGACAGGAAATCGGAAACGTTCGCAAACTTGAGCAAACATGCTCATGCTGGCCTGCCGAGGTCAATGTGCTCAACACGTCGACAGTAAAAAACTTAAAATGTTAAATATTACAATCCGAAAGTTCTTTTTTTTTCACGAGTAGTGGAATTAGTAATGTTTTTTGTTTTGAACGGTGAACAACCCTTAAAGCCAGTCACGTTCGGCTATCATCCCAGCAATTTTTCTAACGACAATATTTAATTATTTTCTGCAGTTGCAAAACGCGCACATACAGTTGTAAAACGGGCATTAATAAAAGTGACAAAATAGGACAGAAAACCGGATTCGAAATACTTTAATACATAAATTCTATGTAGCGCAGCCCACCATCAATGCAATAACTAACATAGATAGACCGATAACCCGATTTGCTGGGACAGGTTTAGTTGTTGCAGTTGGTCGATGCAAAAACCGAGCTTCTAAATCTAGCGGATCATCCGTTAAATGCGGACGTTTTCGAAATTTGTGGGAAATTGGGTTGGGGCAGAAGTCAACCATTTTTAGCCCGACGTACTAAACAAAGGTTGTTTGAAACGGTTCATATCTGTGTTTTTTTTGTTAAAAAACCATTAATGCCGAAACTTCCGCAATGTTGCAAAATGACAAAGCAATTTAGCAACGTTGGAAACATTATTTACAATAAACAAAGCAGTTTAGTTGGAACAGGCCGAGGGGGTAAAACAATAATTATAGGCTATCAATGCATTAAACGTAAAGATAATAGCTGTGATAGTGTGAGACTGGAAAACCCGGTTTGTACACAGCTTGAAATTGTCGTAATGTAGAGTAAAAACTGTGCCAAAATAGGACCATATATGATTTTAGCAATTCACACATACAGACATTGTTGCTTGTTTTTGAAACAGCTCATCGATAAGTCGTTAATTTTTACATGATGTATGTTTTAGTTTTCATTTTAAATAATTTTGCCACGGTAGCATCAGCTGCACAACCATATAAAGTCCAATCGCCAATGCAATAAAAATACAAGTCACAGAAATTTTAAACTCTTTCACCAGCCGCCCCATTAAAGGATTCTCTTTCTTCATTTCGTCCAGCAGTGCACCTCTCTTGTTTTTGTAAGGATACGGCAGATCGGGAACGGGGACACCCAGGAAATCACACAAAGGTTGCCAGCCATCTTTTACTTGATAAACCAATAGCTGATGTTCAGGCACAACCTTTAATTAAAAAATTGTTGCGCATGGTAGCGACAAAACAAACCGGGATTTAAATGCATGCAGCTTTTTATCAGTTGACAAGTTAGTTTTCTCGCCGTCTGGCTTATCAGCCTATAGGGCCTGCTGTTTGGTAAATTTTACGAAATCTTTGTTACCTTACCTGTTTTACCAGACGTGCATGTTTTCGAAAATGTTTTATGTTTCCCTCCTTGTGACGCAATGTAAACCTTGTTAACGGCCATCCTTTCTTGGTAGATGCTTTATAAAGTGTTCTTGGCAACGCTTATCAAATAATAGCGACAAGTTGAAAACTAGCAAAATGAACTTATAATGTCGAGGATAACATGTTTATTTACCTGTTTCGGCCAGAAATGTGTGAAGTCGGCGTCCAGTGGAAGTTATGAACAACATTAATCTGAGCATAGTGTTGTTGTTTAATGCGGCGAAATGGTTCTTGAGGCTACGGTGCCAGCTTTCTTCATCTCTAACTGTTAAAATGACCTGCACAATCATTGTCACCAAACGGCAATTTACAGGTTTCCAACATCTCTTTCCAGTGTTGCTAATATTAATACTTCGAAGGTTGGTAATTACTAAATTTGGTTAAGTCATTTTCCTTTTCTGATTTTTAATTTACACCCATTTTTCATTTTTATTACGATGACAATTCTTGCTTTCATTAATATTTTACACCAGTGGAAAACTAACATGGCGTATGTTGGGCCAACGGTACTGACTATACTGTCTGCCACAGCAGACTGTCTGGATTTGACGCAAAAATTAATAATGTTGAACGATTATTTACGTGGCCAACAGCTGCATGTTCCCAACAAAAATATAAAGTGTTTCCAACAAAAAAATACACAAAATGATACCAGCAAATGTCACCTTAGCATCTGGAAAGGCATCCAATATCTCTTCCCAGTAAATGCAGCACGGGTTGTCCATCACGGCATCGATGTTTTCAAACATTCGTCTCATATCTTCCACTTTAAAACCGCCTCGAATTTGCCTAATCCAATCGTCCCCAAGATACCAAAAATTCTCCAGCCAATCGTAAACCTCATATCCCAACAGTGTTAAGGCTGCGTTCATCGATTTTGTGCCAGTTTTTGGCAGTCCTGCTACTATAACTTTCATCTTATCGTTTGGCTTCACGCAGCCCGTGCAACATTTGAACTCTGGTTATGTTCAAAACTTAAATATTAACGTTCAAAACTTTGTTAAATATTAACTATTGGTGTCCTTGCCTTGATCGTCAGATTAAACGACTGAGGTGCACAACGCACACTTTTGATCAATAGTCCAGCACAATCTTTGAAATTGTTGTGCTGGTATTTAGTTCCCCAAATAAACATTTATTTCTTTACATTGATAACTTTTAACGCCATGCCTGGTGCAATTTGCTCTTCCAACCACTTATGTGACAACGACTATATAGCTTGTGTGACTGTTACTTAATTTCTGGATATATGGTCATTTAGGGGCCATATACTCCCCCCAAAATTGTAAATTGTACATTAAGGTTCGCAATTCCTAAAAATATTTACCCTCCCACAATAATACTGGGCAGGAGCCGCTACTGGTTGGGTGCACAACAAAATTTGCATCACAAAAAAATTGATACAAACGCTGTAAAATCAATCATGCGGGACAATGTCCAACCGTGCGTAGCAAGTGTTGTTGCGCACGAAATACATGTAGACTTTGGAAGGGGATTAAATTAGAAAACAATTTAGGCAATATGCACAGATATAGCAGGTTATTTACGACTAAAAGCATGTAAGTGTTAAGCGTTTGGACGCAACTGGCCAAAAAATGAGTCTTTTTTGCAATGGTTGTTTGGCGAATATAAATTCAAGAAATTTATGTTTCACTTGAGTTGAGTGTACTTAACAGCAACTGTGGCTCGAATCATTGAAACTTTGCCTAAAAAAGCTGTTAAATTTGTGAAAGGCAACAAAAATTTTTTTCATTCATTTTTTCCGAAAAGTAGCAACTTATGGTTTTTTACAGTCTTTCATTCCTTTTTTTGCAGGGGAAGATTTTGGGCATTCATGAACTAGAATTATGCTTGCAATGGCAAACTTTGGAAAGTACATTATCCGTTTTCTGCCAAGTTTAGAACCCACTCATTTACAAGGTTTAAAACTTGCAACCAGGGGCTTAACATATAATTATTTGAAACAAAATTGTCCGAAATTGGTGGAAAATTTTATGTTAACCAGACCACTGAGGTGTATCCAAACTACACCCCTGCTGCACAAAGACAAGTAAGTTATGTGAAGCTGTTTTGATGTGTAAGAATCACCAGTTTTATAATGTGCTAAGGATTCACTGCTGTTTACAATGATAACTTGCTTAATTTAACATGTTATGAAATTTTCTAAACATCTTTATGTGTTGACCACAACCAAAATGCAGCATTGTAATGCAAACAAATGAGAACATCCTTATTTTTACCATGTTATAACATTTCCTGAACATGTTAATATGGTGACCACAACAAAAATTCAGCATTGTAATGCACGCATCTCATATTTTGGAAGCTATATAATATATTGATTGTATGGTCAAAATTTAACACTTGCTTGCAAAATACCTGGTAATTTTGGTTGACATAATTCTTCAAAATATTTAGCCCTCTAAAAGAGTCGCAAGGCTTAATAATGGAAAACAATGCCTATCTGATAGATCAGTATAACATAGTCCCTATTTTGTTTGCAGAATTACAATTAACATTGTGGATCGCAATCGAAAAACACACACTGTTCAAGCCAATATAGATGACACTATCCTAGATGTGGTCATTGACAACCAACTTGATTTTGAATCATATGGTAATGGTATAAAAATGTTTTGCAATGCCCTTTGCACCAATTTTTCTAGTTTACAACTTTATAAATGTATATCAAAAGGCTATATGTCAAAATATCGTTTGCCCTAAGCTCCACAAACAGCCTTAACTAATATGCAAATTTGTAGGATCGATTGTTTGCGATGATATTACCGTTTTACCCCACCAGAAACCTAAAAAAACACTCCAGTCTTTCTCTGATTTGTGTGTAACCCCAGAACATTCATTTTTTGGTTGTAAAAACACTTTAGTAATGCAAATCATAATATTCATTTTTTGTAACCAATAAAATAACACTAACTCCATGTAATGCTGTAGGTGTATGTGAAGGAACCGTGGCATGTTCAACATGTCATGTTATATTTGATGAAAAGGTATATGATACTTTAGAAGAACCACTAATGGATGAAATGGACATGTTGGATCTTGCTTGTGGTCTCACTGAAACGTATGTAACCCCGAGGGCAAAATATTGTGTAAAATTTTGTTGGAGTCCCAGTACTGCATGCTTTCATAAGGGTTCAAGCGGTATTATTGTTGTTAATAAAAACATCTTTTGTAATCCCAAACAACAAGTTTATTATGACATAATAAAACTTGGAAAATTGTAACACTACTATAACAGTGCTATTTTTACATCTTTATTGGATACAATTTTACATAATAGCGTGCATTGTGCAGTGCAGTGGTTGGTGATGATTTGAACTTAGCTTTCTACCAGTTTTTTGCCCTACCAGTTTGTTTCTGGTCAACTTTTGCAACTTGTCTGCATGCACAAAATGTTTGCCGATTTTAAACTGTTTATGTTTTCAGATCAAGGTTAGGTTGCCAGGTTCATCTCACAAAGGAAATGGAGGGTATGACCGTCAAACTTCCAGAGGAAATAACAGATGCAAGAGATTTATAATCTCCAAAGTTCAACTTTGTGTCCTCAACCTTTTTTCTATGTTACTTACAGTAACTTGGAAAACAAAGCAGTTTCCTAAATGCAATTGTGGTATTAGGCAATTTCGATTTTATGTGTCTGCTTGATTTTGCTGTCGTTTACCAAATCTGTGTTTTTGCAACTCTCTCAATTTGATTGAGGCCTTCAGCATGCAAGGAATAGACATGTTCCTGTAATCATGGTAAAGGCAGTGCCTTGCTTGGCTTTTGCATTGCTTTCCTTTCCTCAAAAACAGCATGTGCTGTGGCTCAGGGGTGTTAGCAGAATTTTTTTGATCCTAAAAACCTTTGTGGCAAAGTTTGAAGTTGGTAATGTTCAGTGAAATAGGTCAACCAATGCATGACTATTTCTTTAACCTTACAACAAGGGTTAACTTTTGCATGTATATCTAGCTGTGGTGATACATGTGCTTCAATATCCCTGCTAGCAATAGCCTTTCTATGTAAACAAAACCTCAGTTTTATTAACAAGGATGCACTTAACGGTAAGCTTAAGTTTGCAAACTTTAGCCTGTGTACAATACCTTTTAGCAATGCTGTTGGTGGCAATTTGGTGAAAAATGATTTCTACTTTCAGGTGAAAATAAAGCCACGATAATTGTGAATTTGTGAGTTTGAAGTCCTACAAATTGTTGTTGACTTGTATGCTGGTAATATTTTCATTTAATTGTGTACATTTACATGCACGACTTTTTATAGTTTGTGCAGTTAATTTGAGTCTATACCGTGTGAAAAAGAAGTTAATGTCAATGCCAAAAATATATTAGGTTTTGCAAGCCAATTTTAAACCCAAATTAACATTTTGTCTAATTTTCAACTTTGTTCTGCGAAAACGTCCAAGTAAATCAGATTTTGTCGGAACATGACGAGCTTAACAACTGTATTTTCAGTTTTAACCAATAGGTATCGTAATACCAGTAAAACGTTTCCATTACCCCCCATTTTAATTTGTTGGTTGGAAAATTTAAAATAATAATACTACTTCTTTAATGTCGGGACAAAAACTTTATTAAGTGGCCTTCTTTTGCCATAACAATAAAAACATTGTTTAAACTCCAAAATGTCCCACATTTTTTTAATTTGTAAACAACAATCCTCAATACAGGATAATTATAACATATATATATAGTTTTAATGACAAACTGTAGTTTAAAAGTTTTCAAATTAAAAAAATGGTTGGTATATGTTACCGAAATACCCTTTTTAATTAAGGTATACATACATACCCAGATTAATTGTTTGATTTTCTGTGACTGATCATGGATTTAGGTAACACCGATTAAAGAAAAACACCGATTATTATCATGTGCTAGATCAGGGCTTTCAAAACTTTTTAGTCTGCGACCCCTTCTAATTTATTAATGTTTTCCGCGACCCCCTGCGGTTTTCAGCTCAAAACATACAAGATATTATCTGGGCATTTTTCCTTATCAGTGTAACTTAATCTTCGTATTCTTTATTTTATCACACAAAATATCTGCAGTAAATTATCGTACTTGCGACCCTCAAAACTCGTCGTGCGACCCCCTCGACCTTCGGTTTGGGAACACCTGTGCCAGATAATTTCTTCACATGAAGAACGTCACCTAACCATTTACGATTTGCGAGCTACTAGATGTAGGCAAGTGTCCTACATGAAAATCCAACATGTTCAAACTTTCCATAAAAGTAGGCTAAACACAAAGAGAAATACATAAAACTGTTTTCCTCTCCCCAATACTGATTTTGAGTGTGGGAAAACTGCTGTTTTGTTTGATTATTTTTGCTTGATTTTTGTACAATCGTGTCAAGTTTCGGTTACCCTATCGGATTCCACTGTTACTTGCTCTGTGAAATAGAGACGGTCGGAGCGAGGCGGGATTGCAATCAACAACCTCTGAAGCAAAGTAGCGGATGCATTAACCCTTCAGGGTGCTTTATGCATTGTGTGCTATCTCATACTAAGTGTATATTTCTTCGCGTTAGCAAAACACTTAAACCAGTCTGTAAACTAGCAAAAACGATACAGAGGTATATATATGGTGTTGCCATAACCAGGATATCGAAACGCACTACGATGTTTAAAATTATCTCACTTTGTGTTTTTAACAGGCGCATTGGACACTTCAGTGCGACACTTGGTGTTTAAATTTTAAGGTGAAATAAAACGTAATTCAATACCGTCCGCTTATTTTTCGTAAAGTAAATATTTTGTTTGCCGATAGTTAACAATTGATTATTGCTTCAGCTTGGTCATATTAAGCAGTGCTTGTTTAAACCAATTCGGCCGTCTAACACCTTTAGTCAGAATGGTCGCACTACAACTGGCGGAAATCGACTAGAAAGGCGGAATAGTTTGGTTTATGATGTGGTTACCATATTAGACTGTGGACTTTGCTTTTTATGGTGAGGCTGATACAAAGTCTTGTCGCAGGTGAGTCCTGTTATAATATATGCTGGTCCTGTTCAGCTTCTGAAGGTCAATTGGTGAAATTGAGTCATTCTCCTTTCCGTTAGATAAATGTACTGCACAGGATTTAATGTCCACGTCTCAGTTTTTAACTATATCTAAACTGAACACTGTAAAATTATTTAGTTCCTAGATTTCGTTCTAAAACGTTGGTTATTATCTTGAACTACCGAAAGCCGAGTTGCGAAAGGAATCATGAATGCAATGACAGTGACTTTTTGCGTTCTTCTGTTATGTTCAGTTACCGCGGCTTTAGGTAAATTAGTTGCGGTTTCGGGGCAATATATGTGACTTAATTAATCTTAATGCAATGTAGTCTCTATTAGCAAACCTTTGCGTTTTTTTAACAAACCTTGTGGTTGAAGTTTGTAGGGTTGCGATAAACTAATTTAAACACCGGGTCAAAATAATCTTTGCTGACCTTCGCCAACCAATTTTTCTACTTTTCATGTAGATCACTGCTTTGAATTCGGGTACAACGTACGATTGGTCAGAGGATTTCGTTGCAATCGACCTCGCTTCATTTGTAAAGGAGCAGCCATTTGCAATTTCTTGCAGCGAGCTCCCCTGCTGAAGTGTTTGTGCATAGAGAATCAAGAATGCTGTGATGGTTAGTTGGGTTTATTCAGTCAAGTTTTATTGCAAACGCAAATTATATGTTTGCATGTCTGCTACTGTTGGTCCACTTATGTTACAGATGCTACAACACTGACACCGCCTATTCTGTAACCGACCCATCGATGAAGCCAACAATATCGTATCTATCTTATGTTTTATACTCGGAAATTTAGCGGTGTGTACTTACAAATAAACTGTTGTACAAATACGTTGTCGTTTTTCCCAACGCAGTGTGGTAAAAGTTGTTGCAAACCAAATGTGGAATCCTTATTCATTAATTTCCTGCAAGCGCCAGGATTTCACATTTGATTTTTTATGCTTCTATAGTTTTAGCATCAGGGCGATGTGGTGCACAGTAGCAAACAAATTGTTTAAACTACCACCAAAACAAACTGAGAAAATTTCCTTTGTGATTTTGTCACATATATTCAACTTCCAACCATATTTTTAACAAATAACAACCATAGGAGTTGAATACGTAAAGCGACTACAACATGTGTGAGGCAAAAAATCTGCCCCGGCCGTCTTGTCAAGGACATATGTGACGTCAAACGCCCTCACTCCGGTAAAATTGGTAGAGACTTTCAAATGGCGAAAACAAAAGTTTTTACTAAACACAACATAGAAAACAACGCACCGAGTTTTATTTTCAAACAGCGGGAAATCGTCAAGAGAGCAACAATGGTCTTCGGCAAACACAATTTGCCCCCAAAAAGTTCTGTAATAAAATTTCAAAATGTAGATCAGTCGGCAACTTGGGGTAGCAAATGTCAAGTGATGTAAAAAAACGCTTACACACTAACGTATGTTTGTGGTAAATATTTTACAAGACATATCAAGTCAGGTTGATGACGCCGCACATTTTCAACAGCACCAAGTGCGTTCGAATGATCACAACGTTACGTTTACTCGCTTTGCATAAAGCTGAAAGATCAAAATGAAAGTTATTTTAGCCGGAATGTCGAAAACTGGTACTAAGACAATGAATGCAGCTTTGACACAGTTGGGTTACGAGGTGTACGACTTCATGGAAAACTTTTGGTATGTCGGTGGCGGATGGATAAAGCAGTTTAGGGATGGTTTTAGAGTTGAAGATATGAAACGAATGTATGAGAACGTTGATGCTGTGGTTGATGCCCCTTGCGACTTAAATTGGGAAGAAATATTTAAAGCATTTCCGGACGCAAAGGTGCGAAATGTTTTTTTTTCTTTGTTTGCAACATGGTCTCAATTTGGCCATAGCGTCTACAAAAAAAGCTTAGTTTCTTTCAAAATAAGGTTGTCAAATTTAGTTTGATACCTTTTTTGCGAAAAATTAACACACCGGAGTCTATATTTCGATGATTCGAAGTGAGTAAAGTTGTTTCGTTATTTACTTTTAAATATATTTGATACACAGTAAAACGTAATAAATTAGAAAATCTTTTGGTCGTACATTTTTTTGAGAATAAAAAAATTTAGGTATTTTCGAAATAATTATGAAGTTAAAGTTTTAAAACAAACTTTAGTCTGAAGTATTACAAAACAGGTGATTTTGACAACACGTGATGAGGACAGCTGGTTTAAAAGTTTGACCAATCAAATTGATCAAGCTAACAATGACATCATGATGCGACTTGTCCGTACCATCACCTACACCGGAATACGCATGAATCACTATATGGCTATGGCTGGTACTTTTCAACACTACAAAAATTACAGATTCGGGACGTTTATAAACGTTTGTTCTTTATTTGAACAAATATAAATGAGTATTTACACAACAGAATTACAAAACCTTATACGTAACCCACTTGTAAATCGAAAATACTTGTAGGAATTAAAAACGACATAAACCACATTTTTTAGTTTTGGACTAAACGTCATAAAGTGTTGAATACTTATAAAACGAGATACTTTTGTAGTTTCACCCTTTGGTCACGTAGATACGTGGCCATTTACGTATTTTCACTTGAAGCACGAAGAATCACTGAAACGTGTGAAGAGAAAACATGAGCGAAATGTGATCCGGGTATATAGTGTTAGTAATTGTGTATAATATACAATTCTCCTAACTAAACTGTTACTTTTTTTGTTAATTTTTTTTTGTTTAGCAATATGTTTTTTCAGGTTGTTCCCAAAAATCAGCTTTTAATTTATCAAGTTACCGAGGGTTGGAAACCTCTATGTGATTTCCTCGGCGTTCCAGTACCCAATAAACCTTTTCCACATAGGAACAAGGGGGGAGTCGTGCTGGACGAGTTGAGAGAAGAGAATCCTGTGATGCAACGGATGCAAAATGAACTTTGGATTTCTCTCGCTTGTCTTGGTGTCCTTTTTGTGGTATTCGTGTACCACATGTACCAGTATTTTATTGTGTAAAAACTACATACGGTTAATTTCGGACCAATAACTAGGTCTCGTAATTACAGTGTTGTCATTTGCGAATTGCTTGGTTGGAAAAAAACCTGCTGTTAGGTTCTTGATTATGTTTTGATTTTTGCAAATTGATGTCAAGTTTTGGTCAAACCTATCCCGCAATTTTCGGTAGCGAGAAATTAAGGTACATCTTTTTTTATTAAGCTGCATGTCCAAAAAACCCTTACACATATGTATGTGGTTAGTGATTTACATGACATGCGAGGGTTGATGACACCGCACATTTTAAACAGCGCCAAGTCTAATCGAATGATCACTGAATTACTTTTGCTCTAGCACAAAGCCGAAAGAACAAAATGAAAGTTATTTTAGCCGGAATGTCGAAAACTGGCACCAAAACAATGAATGCAGCTTTGACACAGTTGGGTTACAAGGTTTACGACTTTAATGAAAACTTTTGGTATGTCGGTAACGAATGGATCAAACAGTATAAGGAAGGTTTCAGGGTTGAAGATATGAAGAAAATGTATGAGAAAGTTGATGCTGTCGTTGATGCCCCTTGCGACATAAATTGGGAAGAAATTTTTGAAGCCTTTCCAGACGCCAAGGTTGAAAGGGATTGTTTTTAAGCTTGTTAACTTTTGGCCACGGCGTCTTTAAAACCCAAAGAAAGTTTGTCAAATACTTGATCCCACAATCCAAACATACGATGGCTCGATCAAATCATGTTATAATTTGTTTGTTTTTCTACCTTCAAGTTATTCGACACAGTATAACATTATTGAGGTAACATAACGTTTCGGTTTCGGGTAAGACGTTTTATGTTGGGAAATTAAAAATAATCGTTCTTGAAGTAACGTAGTTAAAATGTACAAAAACATGTTTTAGTTTGATGTTGATCCGAAACAGGTAATTCTGACAACTCGTGATGAGGACAGCTGGTTTAAAAGTTTGACCAATCAAATTGATGAAGTGAACAATGACGTCATGTTCCGACTTGTTCGTACCATCACCTACACTGGAATGCGCGCCAACTACTACATGAATATAATCGGTATTCTTTCTGAGCAAGATTTAACACAACTTAACATGGTAACCCCAAAAATGTTCGGGACGTTCATAAACCTTTCGAACAATAGATTTTATTTCCTGATTTTCAGTGAAATAACTTGACATACTTGTATAAAGTACATATTTTTTAAAACTAAACAAAATTAAAAGTATGTAGTTTGTTTGTTACTTAAACAGGGGCGTCCAACACGCGGCGTATTAGAAAATGGCAATCGAGATCTTCCAAAAATTCATATGCCGAAATTCAAATATGTTTCACAGTCAATCTTACGTTTGCAAGAAAGTCACTTGCAATAAACAAAGGTTTTCATGTGTTAACTCAATCTTTTAGTTATTTGTAAATGAAATAGCTAAACGTAGTTTACCAAACATTGACTTGGGAATAATTCAGAAGACGAAAATTGGCACGTCCGCATGTTTGAGTTGGACGCCCCTGACTTAAAATATTTAACACTGAGATATGTAACACTAAGGATTTCTGTAGTTTCACACGTGGGTCGCATAGATTCGTGGCCATTTACAACGTACCACTTGAAGCATGAAGAGTCGTTGAAACGTGTGAAGCGAAAACATGAACGAAATGTGATCCAGGTAGTGTTTAAGATCACCCAAATTAAGCTGTGAATTATTTTGTTCAAATGATAAATAGCGTTTTTTTGCGTTCGATATTAGACGAATCTCCGTTGACTTTGCTCATAAGGAATCATTCTGGTTCATTGCAGTTCTTCTTGTAGCTTTAATTTTGTGTCATTTACGGTGGTTAAAAAACAAACAACCAAATTAAAACGATAAGTCATCGCATGGTGCCGTTTAATTGTCAGTAAAATTATTGCGTCAACCCGTATAACAAATAGAATTATTACGAAACGTTACATAATACAACAAATAATATATGTTGTTTCTTTCAGGTTGTTCCCAAAAATCAGCTTCTAATTTATCAAGTCGAGGAGGGTTGGAAACCTCTTTGTGATTTTCTTGACGCTCCAGTACCCAATAAACCTTTTCCACACAAGAACAAGGGGGGACTCGTGTTGAAGGACCTGAGAAAAGAGAATGCTGTGATGCGACGGATGCAAAATGAACTTTGGATTACTCTCGCATGTCTGTTTGTCGCCTTCGTGGTCTTTGTGTACTACATGTACCAGTATTTTGTTGTTAAATAACTTTATTTACAGTTTTTGATCAAAACACATTGCAATTATATAGTACTGGTATTTGCCTAAACCCTAAGCTTGACATTTTTGTTTGAAACAACTTGTTGTTTCTTTAGATCATTTTTTATTGATTTTTGCATATTGGTTTCAAGTTTGGGTCAATCTGTCAGATTCCATTGCAAAGTAGCGGTTGCGCCAACTAGGCTAGGTGTTGCCTTGTGCTATCCATCCAATTGCTTAGTTCTTCTCGTGAGCGAAGTACGACATCTAAAGTACGTTGTGGGTCACATAAAAGTTAAATAATAAGTCACAGGTCATATGAAAGTTAATCTTCTTACGCATTTCCCTACAGCTGCCCAGCAAATGCTAACCATCAAAGGGCAGTAACAAGAATAATGGACAGAATACTTTCTTACATTTCCTTGCTGTGTTTAAACTAGTCGACAAAGGAGCAAAACAAAACAAAAACGATCGAGTGGTTTTTGTGCCATATTGTTTTGCCACTAAGTGGAGCCAATTAGAACCAACCCAACTGTACGCTTTATATCGGGTCAATTAGCAGAATGATGTTTAATGTTGACAGCGAAACAAAATACAAAAGTTACATGTAATCTGCCCCCAAAAGCAACCCTATGCCGGAACGGAGGCGGCAAAAATAAAATTATTAACATGAAAAATATCTGTAATAACTTATAAATTTTCCAATGTAGATTACTCCGAAATTCGGTGCAGCAAAAAAAGGATTTTATTTTATATCAAGTTGTGCCATATACACTTACACATATGTTTGTGGTTTATGTTTTACAAGACATGCAACGTCAGGTTGATGACGGCGCACATTTTTAAAAGCGTCAAGTTCAGTCGAATGAACACAACATTACTTTTACTCGCCTAGCGCAAACCCCAAAGATCAAAATGAAAGTTATTTTAGCCGGAATGTCGAAAACTGGTACTAAGACAATGAATGCAGCTTTGACACAGTTGGGTTACGAGGTGTACGATTTCTTTGAGCACTTTTGGTATGTCGGTGACGGATGGATTAAGCAGTGTAAGGAAGGTTTTAGAGTTGAAGACATGAGACAAATGTATGAGAAAGTTGATGCTGTGGTTGACACCCCTTGCGACATAAATTGGGAAGAAATTTTCGAAGCCTTTCCGGACGCCAAGGTTCAAAATGTTCATTTTTTCATCTGTTTGATATTGGACTATGGAGTCTTTGAAAACCTAGAATAAAGTGCATTTACTTTCATTGTTTGCAAATAGAAAGTTGTAATAAATTTAGTTTTATTACTTTACAAAAAATAGTTTCGTTCTATAAGACCTTACTAGTCTTCAATATTTTGAGTTTTCAATGGCTCGGTCCATGTTAATGTTTGTTTTTGCTTTTTGGTTTCCTGGAACATTTTAATGTTTCATAAAATTTAAAAAATCCAAGCACGCCTTTTTTGACACAATAAGGTTTTCAAAAAAATAGTCTGATGTCGATCCGGAACAGGTGATTTTGACAACACGTGATGAGGACAGCTGGTTCAAAAGTTTAACCAATCAAGCCAACCAACTCAACAGTGACATCATGTTTCGACTTGTTCGTACCATCACCTACACTGGAGTACGGATGCAATACTATATGGCTGCGACCGGTACTTATACAAACCTTTATTCAACATGACAATTTTAACATACTTTTGGGATACTTACAAATGTTTATCTATTATTTATCTATTAAACAATGTAAAAAACCAAAATTTTATGCAAATTAAGAAAACAAAAAATTTATTGTTTGGGTTTTCGACTTCAGTAAACTATAGTATGTAATAGTAACAAAGGTGATGTTTTTGTAGTTGGACATGTGGGAAAAGTAGATACGTGGCCATTTTCGTATTTCCACTTGAAGCACGAAGAATCTATTAAACGTGTCAAGCGAAAACATGAGCGAAATGTGATCCGGGTATAGTGTTCATAAATATGTCTGTTTTATTGCAATTCTTATCGCAAGGTTTTAGTTCGTGCTGTTTTACGGTTTTTCAAAAACAGAGATGAGGGCGATCATCTTATGGTGTAGTTAAATATTAGAAAAAATATTGTTTAAACCCGCATACATTTTAGATGAGATATCTGTTTATCAGGTTGTTCCCAAAAACCAACTTCTAATTTATCAAGTCAAAGAGGGTTGGAAACCGCTATGTGATTTTCTTGGCGCTCCAGTACCCAATAAACCTTTTCCACATAAGAACAAGGGAGCAATCGTGCTGGACGACATGAGAAAAGAGAATCCTGTGATGCAACAGATGCAAAATGAACTTTGGATTTCTCTCGCATGTCTGTTTGTCCTCTTTGTGGTTTTCGTGTACCACATGTACCAGTATTTTATTGTTTAATCACAGTATTAAATTTTGGATCCAAACATATCGTAATTACTGTGCTGTCTTTTCCTTGCGCCGGCGCTTAGTCTTTGTGTTTAGAGCAAACCCGGTAGCCGAAATAATCTAAAGTGTAAAATGGATCGTTAGTTAGTAATTTTTTGAAATATTACGTGAAATACATCTTTTATGATATTTAGAACCGGTGTATAAGCAATTTATCGTGCACATTATTAATTTTATCACGATTCAACCAGTGGGACTGTTAAACGTTAACGTAAACTGAAATCAAGTTAAAAAAAATATTTGTACGCGCTTTCATGGACCCAAACAAGTGGTCGGCATCTTATAAATAGGGGGAGGGAATAGAAAGGGGCAATTATTATTGTTATGAATGTTAAAAGACTGACGTCTTAAACAAATGTGCCTATTCATGGTGATGACAGAGATGACGCAGCAAATTTTTTCCGATTCAAGCTTGTGTAACACCACCGAAGCAAGTTCAAGGCCAAAGCATCAAAATGAAAGTTATTGTAGCTGGAATGTCCAAAACTGGCACCAAAACATTAAATGCAGCCTTAACACTTCTCGGTTATCACGTGTACGACTATTTTGAGAATTTTTGGTATGTCGGTGACGGATGGATAAAGCAGTTTAGGGAAGGTTTTACGGTTGAAGATATGAAGCGAATGTATAAGAACGTTGATGTGGTGCTGGATACCCCTTGTGACATGAAATGGGAGCACATTTTTGAGGCTTTTCCTGACGCAAAGGTGAACTATTTTTTTAGATTTATCTACTTTTTAAATCAGTTATACTTTTACAGCACTGTAATAACTATCAATATTTTTAGTTTTAGCAATTCATTGTAAGCACTTGATCCCATTACCAGGTCTGAGTATATAAGCTAGATGTCTCATTCCTTATTGAATTATGCTCTGTTAGATTGGTTTTGTAAAAGAAATACAATCACAGATATCAAATATTTATTGGTCTTTACTTGAACACTTTGGATTCAGTAAAACACCATTTTTCTTGTTAATTCATTGTGTGAAAAATGTAACTAGCAACAAACTTTAAACATTTCTCACACAAACAAGTTCTTCATAACAAACAATTTCCAGTTGTGTGTTTTGTAATTAAAGTTGCCAAAAGAGAGCAATTATTTGTTGTCTCCAGTGATTGTAATATAGGTCATTTTGCCACCACGTGATGAGGACAGTTGGTACAACAGTGTGGTCAATCAAACTAATCAAGTCAACAATGATATTGTTTTTCGATTTCTTCGGACCTTTACCTACACTGGGATTCGGCTTCAATCTTACATTTCCTTGACCAGTGTGTAAAAGTTATTATCATTACTAGGAAGCATGTTTTTTTTTAATTTGTGTAAACTAATTTTCACTAAATTTTAATTTGAAGATATATTAAATATATTGAACTTGACCTATGAACTTGTAAAAGTTAGATACTTGCAATATATAATCATCAAACATGAAACTTAGGGTTGTGTTAATCTTGAAATATAAGAAAGTAAATGAAAATTTTAAAAATTTTGCTGTGTCTTTACAGGTACTGTGGTAAATGTGGATAGGTGGCCATTTACATATTTTCAATTAAAGCATGAAGAATCTGTTAAACGTATAAAGCGAAAACACGAGGAAAATGTTGTTCAGGTAATATGGAGAACTAGGTATGTTTCATGCCTAATTTTATTGATGCAATGACTCCAGTTTGTTAAGTTGATCTTACATCTTTTTAAAGACCTGATTTAGGTTACATGATGCAAAAAAAAACTTACTTGATTAGAGTTATCACTAGTAAATAAGATGTAAAAGGAAAAAGTATGCTTAGTTTTATACTTTGTTTGGTTAGGTTGTCCCCAAAAATCAACTTCTGATTTACCAAGTCTCTGATGGTTGGGAGCCACTGTGTGAATTTCTTAATGACCCAGTGCCTGAAAAACCATTTCCATACAAAAATAAAGGTGGAGTTGTGTTAAAGGATTTGAGAAGGGAGAATCCTATTATGAAGAGGTTGCAAATTGAACTATGGATTTCTCTAGCATGTTTATTTGCCCTATCTGTGATTGTGGTGTACAACATATATCAGTATATTTTTATATGAAGTCCTCTTGGCTAAAAGTGTTATTGCTAACATCATATTTTAACCACCAAAGCTTTTAAATTGTGCAATTTTACCACCACTGTTACAATCGGAATTGCTTGCACCTTTGTTTTTATTATGCTGCTTTGGATCACTCTTTTACCCTGGCTTCCCTGTGTCACAAACTACAAAACGTCTCATTTTGTGGAGGTGCAATATTTTTTGATCAAGATTTATACTTTTTGTAGTTAAACTAGTTAGTTTAGAAGTAGTGTGGTAAATTCCTGGTGTATGTTTACAGGTTGCATTGGTGTTTGCAACGCTAAAAAATTATACACTTTTTCATGTTTAAATGATATATTTGACACGTTTTTTGGGAAAAGTTGTTTAACACTGCCATTGTGACGCTTGTGTTCGCCTAACAATGAACCAATGTTGTTGTGCAAAAGGAGTTAAATCTATGCTAATCAAAGAGGGGGATGTAAAACCCTATAAACTGCTACCATCATGCTAGAACCTTTTTCAATGGCTCATTTTAAAGATATGCCCGTATATTGTAACATGTGTAAATTTGGAAGAGCAGCGATGAATTTAAGGGCGAACGCACATCGCATTTTTGGGTTATTAGGTCATATTTTTTACGACTGTTATGATATGTTCCTGATATGCTGGAACATCGTGTATATGCTTATTTCAACGTTTCCATTTTACAAAACATTCTGTAAAAGTTTGGTGGAGTACAAATGACGCCATGAATCTCATATCGACGAACATTAATTTGAAATATGCGTATTAAATATTGAGGAATATTTTTTGTGCGCTGAAATGTTTAAACAGCCTAAAGTATTGTGTCAAAATTTCAGAACCATATTGTTTTTAGTTTTCGAGCTATTGCAATGTGCGTCAGTTTCACTCACTCTTCGGCAACCCCTGGTACGCTAAAAGTTGCGTTTGCTGCGTCTTTTAACCATTGTTCCCCATATTTGTATTAACCTTGACGTATTTTCAACCGTTAGGTTTTTGCAATCGTTTTCTGTTTTTTTACCGTTAGTAAAATGTTTAATTTAACGATTTATGTGCAAAAACGAAATTTAATGCAAAATACAGTACAATGCAACCTCTACTACACATAAAATGATGGTACGTAAGGTTGTTACTATTTCGACAAAATTTGTAAACTTGCACACTTCGTTCAAAAGCTTACTGACATTTGCCTTTGGTACATGCCCAGACTGCACATAAATGCGAAGCCCGTGTTCTTTCCCAACATTCAGATCATGGCGCCTATGAGAAATTTCAGGCTATTTTGGCAATGCTAAAGTGTACTGAAAAAAGTTCTTTTAATCGTTGAATAGTCCTCAAACGAAAAAGCATCTGTACAATAAGTAAAACAGAAACAAAATCAAAGGCAACATACATGCGAGGGATATCTTCAACTCTCTTTCAATCCGGTGCATTATTGGATTCTCTTTTCTGTGTAGATCCATCACGTTCCCACCCTTGTTCTTGTGAGGAAACGGAACATCGGGAACGGCAACGCCGAGAAAATCACACAATGGTTCCCAACCCTGGCTGACTTCGTAAACCAGTAGCTGATTCTTGGGTGCCACCTATAAACAGTTTAACTGTTTAATGCTTTTGACAACGAAGGGTAGCCTAATGGCTTCAAATAAATTATTCTCCATGATTGATTAAAATATAATTCCAAAGTTAAACCTAATAAAATGTTGTAGAGTCTACGGAGTCTAAGTTTGTCAGTTGTAAGAGCTTAAAGTTTGTCAATGATCCGTGAATAAAAAAGGTTGAGAACCTATGACATGTCATGCGGTTCACACATTTCCACATAGTTTGTGCGTTGAGATTACACTGGTCGGGACATTTCGTAACAAACACACGTTTGAAAATGCAATGTTCATCAAATTAGATTTTCTGAGGAGGCGATGATACTAAACTGGTAAAAGTATTCATCCATCTTACGAGTTTCACATTTCTTTCATGCTGTCTCTTTACACGCTTCACTGATTCTTCGTGAAACAGCTTACCAGTCGACCAAGGCCAGGTCCATGTTTTCCCCAGATGTCGACCTATAAAATTCCAAACTTATCGAAAGGTGATCACCTAATTTATTCGTTGAAACAATCCGACCGATTACATGTCTATGTGTTTTTTTGCGCGATGTTGCTTTCACAAACCTATTGCTTGCTTATAAATTGGTACAAAGTTTTTAACAGTGCGCATGCGCAACAAACGGAAATTTTGTTCTGTTTGTGCATGCCAGTTATAAGCAAAATTTCGTCTTAAATTCAAATCTAAAAATTGTAGGATAATGTTTTAAAAAGCGTTGCAAATATTACGGTGTGGCTTACATCATAGTGTTTAAACTGCAAGCCTGCGGGCCAGTTGTGACCCGCAAATTGTCAATCAGACCATGATCATGATTGGTTTTCATGTTATTGTAAGAGTAAGTGACACAACGGGCTATTCACCTTTTTTTTTCTTTATTTAGTAGTTAATTTGCGTCTTTTATTTTAGCCCGCGGGAAAAACTAACAGTTTCTGATGCTCACGGCATAATAAAGTTGGGCCACAACGGTTTACGCACCAAGCTAAAACTATAATATTTTTGCAGGCAGCTGACCGGCAAAAAAATGTCTCAAGAACTACCATTGGCTGCAACTTACTGACAATGGCCATGTGATAATGCGATTTGATTCCACTGTAGGTAATTGTTCGAGCGATTCTGTACATGATGTCGTTGTTGAGTTGGTCAACTTGATTTGCGATGCTTTTGTACCAACGATCATCATCCCGGGTATTCAAAATCACCTGGCCGGAAATTGTTCAAAGTTATCGTTTTAAAGCAAAATAAAATGAATCATTATTACCACATGATACGCGGTTACATGCGTAACCATACTTAAAATGGTTTGAACGTAACAAATGACAAGATTGCCGTTTGTCGACTGCCTTGTGCTCACAAGGTTGAGGATTTTAGTCCAGTCTTGGTCGCTTGTATTTCTCAGGAACAGACCCATTGCCTCAACCCAGTGGACCCGCAGGGTTGGCCCGAAATTAAGTCTCCAACTTTATAAATCGAAAAAAAAATCAAACGGAACTGTAATGAGGTAGGTAGATCGACTCTTTTACGATAACGCATTACGCATTCAATCGTTGCTCCCCCCTTTCTCAGAAAAAAATGAAACAAACAAACAAAATGGGAAAGTGACGATTATTTTGGAGTTTGAAAGTTTAAAAAAATTACCATCCTTTTTATTAAAATTTAAACACTTTTATGTCGAAATTTCACAAAGGTGACTAAACAGATAATTTCCTGAAAAAAGCAAAAGCAACAATAATTCATACCTTCGCATCAGGAAAAGCTTCTAAAATCTCTTCCCAACAAAAATCAATGGGATTATCAAGGGCGGCATCAACGTTTTCAAACATACGTTTCAAGTCCTCGGCTCTGAAGCCTTCACGATACTGCTTTGCCCAGTCGTCACCGAGGTATCCAAAGTTTTCCATCCAGTCATACACGCTATACCCGAGTATGGTTAAGGCTGCGTTCATGGTTTTGGTGCCAGTTTTCGGCAAACCGGCCACTATAATTTTCATGATTGATATTTCAAACAGTTATTGTTTCTGCTGAACCTATAAACAGAAGTTTAGAAATAAAAAGGTAATTGACAGAAATTTCCGTCGCTGTCTATATCTGCCATTAAAATTACTTCCCGCTAAAAAGAAAGTCACAACTTTACAACGAAAAATAATAGGTTTGAGACTTTCTACCCTGTAGCGAAAAGGAGGCTAGTGGAGTTGCCTGTCGTAATAAAAAGGTCAAAGTATTTTAATGGGGTTTAACGGGTAAATAAATGGTTTGAAACAACACCTTTTCGAAGCGAGGAGGCAGCAGTAAAGGGGTATCTTTCTTACTTTTCTTACGAATTAGGAATCTGAGATACGGGGAGGGGTACCTTAGGCTCCTAATTCAGGGGCGTGTAACCTGCGGTCCGCGAAACGAATACGGTGCAGTACTACGACGCTCTATTCACTCCTTTTCTACACAAACGGATTGTCCTATCTTGTTTTTAGAATATTAGTGTTTTTGAAATGCAATGAAATAAAGTCAACTCTTGTCCTGTAACAAAGGTTGCACACTCCTGGCCTACATGGTGTGTAGAGTTAATTCTTACTGTTTGCAACGGATATGCTCAGATAACGATGATCGCTGGAACTTAAAGATGCACGAGTCATAAATATGCACATTTACGCGTGATAAACCTGCTATCAAGTTCTAATGTTATCTCTCATCACAACGAAACACTCTGCGGTTAATATAGCCAGTGAAGCAAGGACAATGTTTTAGTAGGATAATGTGCCTTAGGGCAGTGTT
Organism: Phallusia fumigata; assembly: GCA_008931825.1. Taxonomy (NCBI): domain Eukaryota; kingdom Metazoa; phylum Chordata; class Ascidiacea; order Phlebobranchia; family Ascidiidae; genus Phallusia; species Phallusia fumigata. The sequence goes on along the minus strand of QXVZ01010433.1, from coordinate 13,542 downwards.
TATAAACCTGTTGTTCTTATGCGACCTAAATCACGTCAAACAAAATCTCGTGGCCTACTGTCTTATCAGCATGGCAATTAAGTCTTTCCCATTTAAAACAACGTGACACAACATGCATTGTTGTAAAAAACGAAGCATACCGATTTACTTGAACATGTATTGCATTGGGTTACCTTACTGTTGAACACAATCAACTAGTTTGTGAAATCTTGGGCATCATAACTGAGATTCTAATTTTTTCACGTAGCTACGTGGCCCATTTTCAAACTGCTCCACCACCTACAGGATGAGACACACTCACTAGTGGCTTACACACAAACAACTTCAGTGAATACAATTCGAAACGAAACAATTAGCGTGGTTCATTGAGATGTAAAGTAGGGGTGAGCAACCTTTTTTGCTAGAGGGTGAAATACAATTAACCAGATTAGACTGCGGGACACAACTTCAGTTTCCACAGGTCGGTTTGGTTTTATTGTATATTAAAAACGTTAATATTCTGAAAAGTAAAGAGAGTACTCCGTTTACAAAGTGAACAAAGAAATGATTTACTTTACTTTCCTAGCGGCATTGTTACGTCATGGATAATCAACGAAACTGCGGTCGGTTGCGCAATGCACTAACTTGCCTGGAGTGGAAACAAACGAGATTGGCTCGCTATACAGCACTGAATTTGTTTCGTGGACCGCAGTTTATTTGAAATTCGCACCCGTAGATTGCATACCCCGGGTTGTAAGGCAATAGCGAAAACGATCATTCAAACATCGATTTCTGCGTACATCGGTCGTCAACCGTAATAAGACTGTTGACCTATAACCGAAACGATAATAATGAGAAGAAAATCAAGATTTCGGTGGAAATGTGAGCGCGTTCTCCTTACACTCCGTCCTACCATGTAGTTAGGTTTATTAGGTGTACAATTTGACTCAAATGCGGTTGGACTATAAACTGTTTAACATTTTACAATTTGGGGAAAGAAAACACAATCATCGTTGTACAAAACTTTACAGTCGCTTGTTCAATTTATTTGCATGCAACTTTTATCATGTAAAATCGACAATACACATTTGTAACAGTGACCCTTGATACAAAACGACTTTTGTTTTACGACCTAACTGCGCCTGTTAGATTGATACGGTACGAGATTCATTGGGTGAATCCACAAAATTGCACAGAAAAAGAAATTAACATGTTCAATTTGGGAGAATGGCCCGTTAAATCCTACAATTCGTGGATGAACTGGCTCAGTTTTGGATGTAATAATTTTATGGTGTATGGTTGCATGTCAAGTTAGTGTCAAAAAACATTGTGACATTTCTGTGCTTAAACAATGAACAAATGTTGTTGCGCAAAGGGCGTGTAGTTTTTACTCATTAGCGTGGGAGATGTAATGCTTTACAGTGATGCGGTTCGTGAAAACCCGTGTAAAGGCGTTGAACTTATCATTGTCACTTCGATACTGTCGTTCGGGCCCAACATACAACATTAGGATCGTGGATGCGTGGTCGTCCAATTTTACATTCAAGATTTCGTACCAAACTTCGCTAGCTTGGAAACAGGATTTTGTCATGTTGCTATCCTTTTTGAAAGTACGGTAGAAGAGAATATCTACGAAATCGTATGTACAAAACCGTTACGCTATGCGTACAACAATAAGACACTTAACTTAAAGAAGCCATATAAAACTGCAGCAGGCAGGTCCCCTTTAAAGACATACTTAAGAAGCCATATAAAGTCTGCAGCAGGCAGGTCCCCTTTAAAGACAAAGCAATGTAAACTATTTGGTATGAACATAAATAGGTTCATTTAAAGAATAAGCATACCAACAATAAGGAAGGTACGAAGATGTGATAACGTATACATGTAGTTTTGTTAAGTGAGTTAAATTGGCGCTGATGATTAAATCTCAGGCTGATTTGGCAATACAATGGTGTACCGTATAAAGGGTCAAAAAACGATTAACTAGTCCTTAAACAAAAAAGCATCTGTACAATAAGTAAGACAGAAACAAAATCAAAGGCAACATGCATGCGAGGGATATCTTCAACTCTCTTTCGATCCGGTGCATTATTGGATTCTCTTTTCTGTGCAGATCCATCACGTTCCCACCCTTGTTCTTGTGAGGAAACGGAACATCGGGAACAGCAACGCCAAGAAAATCACACAATGGTTCCCAGCCCTGGCTGACTTCGTAAACCAGTAGCTGATTTTTAGGTGCCACCTACAAAAAATTACTCTGCAATGTTTTCGTGAGGGGTAAGGTTAAGGTTGTACAAGTTTTTCCAACAAACAGTTTTTCGATTTATGTAACAAAGAGGAAAAAGCCTAAAGTCAATGAGAAGTTCAAAAACGCCACCTGTTGGTCGCAGATTAGCATTGGGCAGTAAGCGATGGCATTCAACGTGGTACGCCAGCACCTCTCGCACATTAATTTGACATGGGTTATTAAATTGACATCTGTTGCTTTCACAATATTCCAGTTAGAAAATCAAATAGTTATCTGATCAATAATTTCTTTTTCTGGAACCAGGTATTTCGAGGCGACAGTGCGTTAAGAGGTACGCGACCACAAAAAAAGGTTGGGACCACTCCCACAGGGGATGGGGACCTTTATTGTCCATCAGGCCCGCGGGTTTATATGGCACTGGATGCAATATTACTTAAAACTAATACACGTCAAAAAAAACTAGTACACATTTAAAATTTATCCAAGATTCATCAAAGGTTTTTAAGGCTGGTAAAAAATGTTCACCCATCTTACAAGTTTCACATTTCGCTCGTGCTGTCTCTTTACTCGCTTGACGGCTTCTTCGTTAAACAGGGTAACGGTCGACCAAGGCCACGTCCATATCTTCGCCAGATGTCGAGCTAAGAATAATAAAACTTTTAACGCAACGAACAAGAGCCTTCATCAACCACTAAAAGCATCACGACCGATTTTAAGTGTTTTTTATGTGCTAATATGTTGCTTTTACAAAGTTATTGGTACAAAACATTTAGACAGTGCGCATGCGCAGCACACGGGTATTTTACAAACAACAAAAAGAGTTTAGGGCATTGTGTGAAACACGACTAGGAGTGACGTTCGTGGGACCAGCTGAAACGGCCTTGAAAGCTAACCACGCGTGCTAGAGAAGAGTGTGTGGTTTGTTCAACAACAGTATTGCAATCGATTGTTGTATGAAGAGGCTAAAAGCGGAATATGTTTGCAGGCAGCTGACAAACAAAAAATGTCTAAAGAATTAGCATTGTCTGCGACTTACCCACGATGGCCATGTGATAATGCGCTTTAATTCCACTGTAGGTAATTGTTCGAGCGATTCTATACATGATGTCGTTATTGAGTTGGTCAACTTGATTTGTGATGCTCTTGTACCAACGAGCATCATCCCGGGTATTCAAAATCACCTGGTCGGAAATTGTCCATAAGCTATCATTTTTATCACATATTAAAATGAATCATTATAAGTTTACAACCACATGGGTACGTAGTTACATGTGCAATCATACTACTTCGCCCAAAAATGGTTTGTACCCAAAAAATGCCCCAAACTCGACATGTGACGTCACTCAAGTGATTAAACAGCGCAGAGATTCCGAAAAATACATATTGCTCAAAAAAACAAACATTACATTAAGTCATAAAAGTAAAACCCACAAAACCTTAGACAACAAAAACTAAGCTTTTTATAAGCAACCTATTCTATAACGGACAATTTTAATGACGACAGAAACAATAATTCATACCTTTGCATCAGGAAAAGCTTCTAAAAGTTCCTCCCAACAAAAATCAATGGGATTATCAAGAGAGGCATCAACGTTTTCAAACATTCGTTTAAAGTCCTCGACTCTGAAGCCTTCACGATATTGCTTTTCCCAGTCATCACCGAGGTATCCAAAGTTTTCCATCCAGTCATAAACGTTATACCCGAGTATGGTTAGGGCTGCGTTTAATGTTTTGGTGCCAGTTTTCGGCAAACCAGCTACTATAATTTTCATGATTGATATTTAAACAATTGCTGTGTGTCTCCTGTAAACAACAACTCTAGAACGAAGAAGTCCATTTATAAAAATTGCAGTTGCTGCCTATAGTATGATTAACTGGAACGTATCCAGAGGTGATCTGCGATTTAGAGTGGGTGGAACAGGGAGATCAGGTGTGTGCAACCTGCGATCCGCGAAGTGCGGAGTTTTGAATGAAATCTCTTCTGTTTCTACCCAGATGGTGTATTGCGCATCCGACAGGCGTCGAATTGACAAATGACCTTGCAATCTGAATTCAAACAATCCTTTGCTTGTGAATTTCACATCTTATGTTCTTTGTTAACAAATGGTTTTTTACCTTATCACATAATACGGTTTCTTACATGCAATAATACAGTCAAGTCATGTAAAGGTGCGGCACGCGGTCTGATCTAATATGTCCCTCTAAATAATGAATAATTATCAACGATAAAGGTTGCACACTCCTGTCCTGAATGATGTAGATAATTCTGAATGTTGGGTAACAGATATATTTAAATAACGTTGATCGTGGAAGCATAACTGCCAAACCCTGTAACGTATTCACAAACACTTCCGCAGTTGTGAGGATGTACTTCAATGCTCTGACTTCCTACTTTTAGCAGCATGAAATATGATAAGTTGCAGCTTACTGATCATAAAGTGCACAACCGGCATATCTGCTTCAAAGACATATCGCATCGACACAGTGCCACGCACCTGCGATTGTTTAGCACCTGACCTTGGATCGTTTTTTATTATTACGTCGCGAGCAACTTTTATGCTACTTGCGTTCCATTATTTCTTAATTGTGTAATGTTTTTCTCCTTACTTGTGTAACACACGGTTTTGAGCTTCTCGTCATTGTGTACTGATGATGACAACAGCGATTGTCGAAACGTTTGCAAAACGTTTCAGTGCATGCACTACGTACAAGTTCTCTGGCAATTATGTTTTTCATCAAAAATATGTCTGTATTTATAGGCATACATTGGTAGTCATTAATCAGAATGCTCTTTTGGATAAAGATTACTTTGGTAAACCTGTTCATATTGTAATGGTATGTAATATCAGTTGTGTTAAATAAATTGGCAATTCACATTCATAACAATGAATGTAAACAACCTTGGTCTTGCTGTCTGAATACATTGTCATGCTTTACGTTACTGCGATTACGGTAACACCCGTGCAACGCAAGTTCAGTAACTTGAAGTACAACTGAGTGCAGAAAGGCTTACCAGTAACTGACCTTTACTCATATTTACCCTTGCTCGCTCTTTTTGCTCCTGCTCTTCTCCATTAACAGCAACCGTCTACTAAAGTCAACGAACCACTCTTAATCAAAACATAACGTTCCTACCAGCTTATTTTGCATTCGGGATATTAGGCCTAAAGTAGTGCTACAAGGCTAACCGATCAGTCACGTTCCTTTTAAGTTTCTACACTTGGGGTGTTTAAACTGCTGGGTGCTGAGCTGTAAACGTAATAAACCTGCATTGAATGTTTGTAAACCTGTTGCAAGCCTTTTTACCACATCATAAAACGATTATTTTACCCACCTTTAGTGCTTAAATATGGTTGAACGCTAAGGCAGCCTAAACAAACATATCAGACTACACAAACGGACACATCTAGCAACTGCCTTTCGGCAACTACAGGCGTGCTAGATATGTCTGTTTTTCCTTTTCTTCCGCCACAACGCCTGTATAATTTGAAATTCGCGGATTTCAGCAGACAGAAACCTGGGGCNTTAAAGTCCTCGACTCTGAAGCCTTCACGATATTGCTTTGCCCAGTCATCGCCGAGGTATCCAAAGTTTTCCATCCAGTCATAAACGTTATACCCGAGTATGGTTAGGGCTGCGTTTAATGTTTTGGTGCCAGTTTTCGGCAAACCGGCTACTATAATTTTCATGATTGATATTTAAACAATTGCTGTGTGTCTCCTGTAAACAACAACTCTAGAACCAAGGAGTCCATTTGTAAAGATTGCAGTTGCTGCCTATAGTATGATTAACTGGAACGTATCCAGAGGTGATCTGCGATTTAGGCTGGGTGGAACAGGGAGATCAGGTGTGTACAACCTGCGATCCGCGAGGTGCGGAGTTTTGAATGAAATCTCTTCTGTTTCCACCCAGATGGTGTATTGGGCATCCGACAGGCGCCGAACTGACACAACAATGACCTTGCAATCTGAATTCAAACAATCCTTTGCTTGTGAATTTCACATCTTATGTTCTTTGTTAACGAATGTTTTTTTACCTTATCACATAATACGGTTTCTTACATGCAATAATACAGTCAAGTCATGTAAAGGTGCGGCACGCGGTCTGATCTAATATGTCCCTCTAAATAATGAATAATTATCAACGATAAAGGTTGCACACTCCTGTCCTGAATGATGTAGATAATTTTGAATGTTGGGTAACGTTGATCGTGGAAGCATAACTGCCAAACCCTGTATCGTATTCACAAACACTTCCGCAGTTGTGAGGATGTACTTCAATGCTCTGACTTCCTACTTTTAGCAGCATGAAATATGATAAGTTGCAGCTTACTGATCATGAAGTGCACAACCGGCATATCTGCTTCAAAGACATATCGCATCGACACAGTTCCACGCATCTGCGATTGTTTAGCACCTGACCTTGGATCGTTTTTATCGTTACGTCGCGCGCAACTTTTATGCTACTTGCGTTCCATTATTTCTTAAGGTCACCAATTGCGTAATGTTTTTCTCCTTACTTGTGTATGTAACACACGGTTCTGAGCTTCTCGTCATTGTGTACTGATGATGACAACAGCGATTGTCGAAACGTTTGCAAAACGTTTCAGTGCATGCACTACATACAAGTTCTCTGGCAATTATGTTTTTTATCAAACATACTTCTGTATTTATAGGCATACATTGGTAGTCATTAATCAGAATGCTCTTTTGGATAAAGATTACTTTGGTAAACCTGTTCATAATGTATTGGTATGTAATATCAGTTGTGTTAAATTGGCAATTCACATTCATAATGTAAACAACCTTATGGTCTTGCTGTCTGAATACATTGTCATGCTTTACGTTACTGCGATTACGGTAACACCCGTGCAACGCAAGTTCAGTAACTTGAAGTACAACTGAGTGCAGAAAGGCTTACCAGTAACCGACCTTTACTCATATTTACCCTTGCTCGCTCTTTTTGCTCCTGCTCTTCTCTATTAACAGCACCCTTCTACTGAAGTCAACGAACCACTCTTAATCAAAACATAACGTTCCTACCAGCTTATATTGCATTCGTGGTATTAAGCCTAAAATAGTGCTAAAAGGCTAACCGATCGGTCACGTTTCTTTTAAGTTTCTACACTTGGGGTGTTTAAACTGCTGGGTGCTGAGATGTTTGCCAGTTATAAACGTAATAAACCTGCATTGAATGTTTGTAAACCTGTTGCAAGCCTTTTTACCATATCATAAAACGATTATTTTACCCACCCTTAGTGCTTAAAATATGGTTGAACGCTAAGGCAGCCTAAACAAACATATCAGACTACACACACGGACACATCTAGCAACTGCCTTTCGGCAACTACAGGCGTGCTAGTTATGTCTGTTTTTCCTTTTCTTCCGCCCTAACGCCTGTATAATTTGAAAATCGCGGATTTCAGCAGACAGAAACCTGGGGCATTTAGCAATACTTAGGCCCGATCCACATTAGTTAAATCCTCGCCCGCACGATCAACAGCTGAGCTTCAAATAGCTTCGGCATTGACCACACTGTCTGCGTCATGCTTGGTTGACTACACGCGTGCAAAGTCAATTAAGGAAGTATTTTCAAGTTGAGGTTCGTGAAGTTCAAAGCTGAACCGCATCTGAAAGCAGTTTGAACGTCATAGAATTCGTCGACTTTACGTTCCTAAATGTTTTCTAGGAATAATTAAAACTTTGTCTGTTCGTCTTTGTGTTTAAAACAAAGTTTGATTATGAGTTTTAGGAATAAAATTAGATTGTGAATTGAGCAAATATATTGTATCCAATAATAAAAAATAAACGTTNTAAGAACCAGCACAGTGGTTTTTAAGACTGTGCTAGACCACGGCGAAACCATAAACCATTTTTGCGTGTTGTGCACCACATTAATTTCCGAAGCATATCAGACAGCGACAAGTACAGTCGGGCTGGCAAGGTCCACGGGCAATGGTTAATATTGAATAAACAGATAAAATGGGGGTGCTGGCCGTGATGTTTAAAACTTCCAGCAACATTGTCAGTTTAAATGCTGCATAAATTAGGGTGAATAAAAAACAATAAGATGAAAGTTATAGTAGCAGGAATGCCAAAGACTGGTACAAAGTCGATGAACGCAGCCTTGACACTGTTGGGATATGAGGTGTACGATTTTATGAAGAATTTTTGGTATATTGGGGACGATTGGATTAGGCAAATTCGTGGCGGTTTTAAAGTGGAAGACGTTAAACGAATGTACGAAGATGTCGATGCTGTGATGGATAACCCGTGCGGCATTTACATTTACTCCTGTTCAGAAAAATGAGAAGTAATTGATGCGGTAGAAGTACAACTTTTCAGCAATTTTTCTGCCTGGTAAACCTGACTGCGTAACTGGATGTAAAATGAACCCGTACATCAAGGGCAAAGTGAAACCAACCGCCATTCGTTCAAAAAATGCCCTAATAATTTGCACGATGGGCCGATATAACGCATTACTTCAAAGGGTTTAGCGAAACCGGAATCCACAATATGGGAACCCACATAAAAAATTATTATTTTGGCCTAACCACTGGCGTTTGATAATTGGACCCAAAATACCCTATAGGAGGTATAGGAATGCCTGTAGGAGTGTTATCTTGCTAACAATTTCCTTTCAATTACCTACCGCGAGTTTTTAGACTGAAAACCAAACGTTTAGGGGTTAGGTAAATCTGCAAAGTGTAAAGATGTGGTTTTGACTATTCGTAAATATACCAAATCTATGTGAAGTTTCGGAAACTCTTCAGTTTTCATGTTGCATCATTGCAAAGCAATACTTCCACGACCTGAACGGCACTTGCGAATCCACACAACTTTAGCATGGTTGGTCGCTTAAGCGTTGCATGCTGACTGTAAAGTTTACAACTTCCAGCAAAGTTGACTAAACTTTAAATGTTGCGCGAACTAGATAAGTGATAAAAATATAAAATGAAGGTGATAGTGGCAGGACTGCCAAAAACTGATACAAAATCGATGAACGCAGTCTTAACACTGTTGGGATATGAGGTGTACGATTGGCTGGAGAATATTTGCTTTCTGGGAGACGATTGGATTAGACAAATTCGAGAAGGTTTTAAAGTGGAAGATGTTAAACGATAGTTTGAAAACGTTGATGCTGTGATAGTCAACCCGTGCTACATTTACTGGAAAGAAATATTTGATGCCTTTCCAGATGCTAAGGTAAATATTTGCTGCTGTCATCTTCATACCCTTTCATGAGGAAGGGGTAAATCACTATTCGAATAAACATTTTTGAGCTTCATTTTGTAATCTATAATAGGCGCCCAGAAAAGTAAGCAGCATGACTTAGATTTGGGGGGATACCGCAGCCTAGATAATTAATATTTACACCGGAAATACTCATACTGGAAAGTCATGTTGTAAATCTGCAAAATAAAGTTGTTTACATGTTTTGTGCAGGTCATTTTAACAGTTAAGGATGAAGACAGCTGGTACAGCAGCTTTAAGAAGCAGTTCGATGAGTAAACAATGACATTATGTTCCAACTTATATTGACCATCACCTTAACCGGTCGCCGATTTCGAAAATTCTTAGTTGAAGCAGGTTAGTTGACTTGCTTCTAAATTTGCTACAATGCATTTTATTTTGCTTGTAATTTAAACTGGAAACGGTTTTATTCGATTGTTAATGGCACTAGAATCCAATATTTTGGGTAACGTGTCGTCTACGTCGCATCCCAAGTCAAATCAAACCCCTAGGGACTCGAGCGAAAAGGGTTACTTGCTCCCCTCTATGTTTTGGGCTGGCTCCGCTATATTACTGCTCAAGTTTCATCAGTTAAATTTTTCGTTGACCTTTAGTGACCCTAACTTTCGGGGAACTGTGGTCGCAAAATGTGAAATACTTTCTGTATTTGAGCGGGTTTAAGTTGAATCACAAGGAGGCGATTATAAAACTATTTCGGAGACACGAACGTCTTGTGAAGCAGGTGATGCGCTAGAAAATAAAGCCATTTACAAACGATAACATGTGACCACGACCAGTAAACCTTTAACAGAAACAACTGGTATAATTTTGGAAGGTTTTGTGGTAAATTCACTTGAGCTTATAAACAAAAATGTAAAAAATAAGGTCTGTTCGCATGCCACTGACAACAAACTCGTAAAGGAAGGCAGTATGGTACAGTACGTATTGTGCGTACCACATACGTCGAAGAGCGCGCCGTGTCACCGCATACCATACATTTTGATGATTTTTGCTGTGTACCGTACCAACCTATCGTACCTTGCTGCCATCTGTTGTCAAGGACAGAAAACGGTACGGTACGTATTGAGTTGTTCGTACCCCGAATACCTAGTTGTGAAGAGCAGACCGTACCACCTTACCGTACATTTTGATAATTTACACTGTGTACCGTTCCGTACCGAAGTACCATGACGTACCGTACCGCCTTTCTTGCCCGCAGACCCCCGGTTTCACAGCCCCAATGTAAATGCTGATTTAATGCGTGTAAAAACTGTGCATTGTTGGTTCACTAACTACTTCAATTTTTAATTGCAGGTTGTGCCCGAGAGTCAGCTTCTGGTGTACCAGGTAAAAGATGGTTGGGAACCATTATGTGATTTCCTCGGTGTCCCGGTTCCCGATTCGCCCCACCCGCATAATGACGAGAGAGGCGCTCTGCTGGACGAAATGAAAAAAGAGAATCCCTTAATGGGGCAGCTGGTGAAAGAGTTCAAAATTTCTGCGACTTGTCTTTGCATTGCATTGGCGATTGGACTTTACTTTGTTATGCAGTTGGTGCTATGACGTGGAACGGATCGAATTTCGATGCAGTTGGTGCAATAAGGAAACATTTTTAGTTTGATCCGAACACCAAAGCGCTTAACAGAATTTCTTTACTTGACACATCTGTTTGCGTCACTGGATTTATAAAATAGTAAGCACGTGCTTACACATGATCAAGGAAAATGTCAAAACAATAATTGTTCTGAAAAATTCTTACTAATTTTTGCGTATTTGGCGCACATCGAAACGCCTTTTAGCATATTTTACATTGGTTTACCTGTTTTCGTCCCCGAGAAACGACAATCGGATTTTCAAATGTTATTGCTCGCCATGCACGGGCAAATATATCCAGCCAAACTAGGATCCGCCACATGGATGCCCACATAACATAATCTTAAACCAAGATGTCAGGCCTGTTTTTTGCTAACCACTCACTTTCATTCAACTGTAACTGGCGACTTTCTAAACTTGGAACCAAATATTTAGAGCTTGAATAAACCTGCGAAGTTAAGAGCTGCGGTTTTGAATAGTTGTAAAATACTGAATCTTTGTGCAGTTTTTGAACCTGTTTTTAGTCTTCATGCCGCATCATTGCAAAGTAATGCGTTACTGATGTCGACCTGTTGTGAATAAACGACATTTGTAGATTAGTACAACTTCAACATCGTTGGTCGCTCAAGCCTTGCACGCTACTCAAACAAAGGAATGTGAACGCACACATCACATCCTAGGCGGCAACTGCTCTCAAGTAACCGCAAAGTAGTCTGACAGGGTTTTTTCCTCTTGTCTGGGACCTTCAGCATTTACTAAGTAAATGGTAAAAGCGGGATTTTCAGGAATAAAAACTAATCGTTGAAAGGGCGATTTCACTGGACACGGCGTTAAAACTTCGTTGTATGTGAAGAAATGACGTTCGTTTGGTAAACTAAACTCGTTTTAGGATTGTGCTGCAATGCTGCAAAACCACGAAATATTTTAGTTTGTGTGCGCTACAGCAGTTGCCAGCGAGGTCATCGGTGGTTAATATTTAACAAAAAAAGAGTTGGTGACTATAACGTTTTCAACTTCCAGCAAGATTGACTGAAGTTTAAATGTTGCACGCCTTAACACTGTTGGGATATGAGGTTTACGATTGGATGGAGAATTTTTGGTATCTTGGGGACGATTGGATCAGGCAAATTCGAGGCGGTTTTAAAGTGGAAGACGTTAAACAAATGTTTGAAAACGTTGATGCTGTGATGGATAACCCGTGCTGCATTTACTGGGAAGAAATATTTGATGCCTTTCCAGATGCTAAGGTAAATATTGCTACTGTTATCTTCAAAACTATTTTCTTGGGGAAGGGGCAAATCAGAATTCGAGTAAACATCTTTTTGATTCATTTTGTAACAAATAATTGGCGTCCACAAAGTAAACCTCGTCATTTACATTTCAATAGATACCGCTGATAAGTCATGTTAAAAAGCTGCAAAATAGAAGTTGTTTACATGTTTTGGGCAGGTCATTTTAACAGTTAGAGATGAAGACAGTTGGGTACCACAACCTTAAAAACCAGTTCGACGGAGTAAACAATGACATTATGTTCCGACTTATACTGACCATCACCTTAACTGGTCGCCGACTTCGAAAATTTCTAGTTGAAGCGGGTTAGTCAAGTTGATTTTTGAATAACAATAATGTATTTTACGTGCTCTTTAAACTGGAAACAGTTTGAATGATTTTTAATGGTAGTAACATCCAGTGTCGGGTAATGTATCCTTTAAGCCGAAGTCCCAAGTCCCCAGGGGCTCGGGTCTCAAGTCAAGTCTTCAAGGATTAGAGGCCTAAGTCAAGTCAAGTCAAGTCTCTATAGGGTTCGAGTCTCAAGACAAGTTTTAGCGCAGAGGTAAAACTCCGATGGCGAGTTTTTGGTCGCATCCATATACAACGTCTTTTAACAAAAGCAAAAATCGTTGGAAAGTTTTGTGCACCACAGGGCAAGGCCCAAGAAATTTACGGCGTTTCCACGAACTGTGATTAACGGCGCTGCAATTGCATAGTTAAACCAAAACTAGTTCAATGTGACACTACTAAAATATATAACTTACCATAACTTCCCTGTCATTTTTATCAGTATATAGCCATAGCTTACAATGCAGTAAAACTTACTGCTTGGATTTCCGCCCCTTAATGCTTCCACTCGTTCAAATCTTACCATACTACAACTCGATCTCAACAAGAACGCGTCCAAATGAAAACAAAGATAATTTTCGTCGATTACTTACACGTCATTACGGTTTATTAAATATACAGAAATTACCTGTAAAAATAACTGTAGGCATCGCACACTGGGTGCAACATGGTACGCGGGACTCGTTACCATTCGACCGAAAATTTTCTTTGAGTCTCATGCCAAGTCAAGTCTCTGGTGTGGCAAGTCTGAGTCAAGTAAGCCTTTAAAAATCCAGGGCCTAAGTAAAATTAAGCTCATATAACTCGAGTTTCTCCAACACTGATAACATATAACCATTTTAATTTGCCTCGTGTTTGTTTGCTTTACTT
>QXVZ01010427.1:0-15714 GCA_008931825.1 Phallusia fumigata | reverse complement strand
TGTGGATTCAAAATATTTTGAATTTTTATTGTTTTACCAGAGCCCTAACATTCAACTGCAAATTGAATACAAAACTTGCATTATGGCATCAACCACAAAATCAACTACAAACTCTATGAATCTGGTAACCAAGCTTAACATCTATCATGCACAGATTTTAGATTATATCATACCAGCTGTTCAAAGTCACAAATTTTTAATACAAATATAATTGAAGCTGAAGCCCTCTAACTACATTAAGCAAAAAAACACAGTTCAATATACACCTGCTTCAAAAACTACATTTTAATTTTGTGTTGTCAAGTAAGAGGGAGAATTATGGACTTACCTGCACCATTAAAGGTTGGTTGTTAAAGATTGTTTGCTTGCTAGTTTCATAGGCAGTGATGTACAATTGTCCAGCAAAAACCTAAAACATACATTTTTTGACAATCCACTTTAAATCTGGCCATGAATGAAAGCTGCAATCTTACTTGTAACAAGCTTATTGGAAAACCTTTGTAGAAGCCTCTAATTCCTTCCCTCTGCCCAATCTTTTTAAAAGCATCAATTAGACCGTTGTATGCTGTTTTTCCTTCTTGGGCCTGGAAATATGTTACCACATTTACTACTGCTTTTGCAGGTTTTATAAGACACCATAATAAAAAGTAAAAAATGACAAAAACAAACATGATGCTAAGAATAAAGCAACAGCTACCTGTAGCCTTGTCTTGACAAGGTTCATTGGGTAAATTGTGAATCTTAACACTCCAGACATCGCCAATCCATAAGCATAAAACTTTTTCTTGTCCAAATCAGTCCACTCAATTATTTGAATGTTTTTGCCTTCCTTCATGGTTNAAAAAATTGTTAACATGCTGAAAAGCCGAGTGGGTCGCCTTCACGAGGCTGACCTTACGCTGAACTTCTAAAAAACCTGAACTTTTATTCAACTTTACATTGTAAACGTCATTAGATGGAACGTGATAAAAATTTATCATTTTATCCTAGGTCATGGACCAATACGCTTCGCTCATTTGGTTTATCTTATAACCCATGATCTATGCGCAAACACAGTTCAAAAAATCAACTTTTATCATTGCATTTGCGTCATCATTTTCTAAATTAATATTCTAATGTTCAAATTTTAAAATGTTCGGGAAAATGTGATAGCAATCCTGTTACGAAGAGTATCATTTTAGTGGTGCCAAACTAAACCGTTGGTTTCCCGACAATGCAAAAAAATTGTTAACATGCTGAAAAGCCGAGTGGGTCGCCTTCACGAGGCTGACCTTACGCTGAACTTCTAAAAAACCTGAACTTTTATTCAACTTTACATTGTGTGCTGCCTGGGATGCCATATGCACACATATCCACAGGTCCAATTCCAAGTACCCTGCTATTTCGAAAGGGTGAACAAATACTTACTGACGTCAACATTCACCATCAATGTTTGTCTTGTGACAAAACATAAACAGCCGGGTATCAAATAATCTTGTGACCGTTTGTAGATGTCAAATGAAAACTGCTGACCAGTCACATCGCAAATGGCAGGCGAAAATATTTCGTTAGCAGTTGTAAAATGTAAGGTTCACACAAAAAATACAAACATTTTTGCAAAAGAAATTAAAACCCGTTATAAAGTTAATTTCAAAATTGTGATCGCCAAAAAATAGTGCAGAGTGGATGACCTTCAGAGGTGAACCTTATACAAAAAGCTCAACTATTTTTCACCCTAACGATGCGTGCTGCGGTTTTATCTGCATACTTTCCCACAGAGCCGATTCCAAGTATGCTGCTATTTCTACAGTGTGAACAAATACTTACTAGACATTAAACTTTGTCTTGTGACAAAATGTACGCAGGAGAGTATCAAATAATCTTGTGACCGTTCGCAGATGTCAAATGAAAACTGCTGAGCCGTCACCCTTTAAAAGGCAAGCGAAAATATAGCGTTAGCAGTTATGTACCGTGTAAATTACATGGAAGAATAGGAAAATAATTAGCAAAGGAGATAAAGACTGATCATTAATAGCCTAACTTGTTTTCTTTTTAAGGTTTCATTTTATGATCACAGGAAGTTTTTAATTTGAAAAAATGTTTACCAACATTCTGCTTTTGTTTGCAGTCACCAATACCGCATGTACGTGTAAACATTTTTTATTTTTTTGAAAGCTTGTAATTAGGCTACTTTGTAACATCAAAAAGTTTTAAAGTGAAGTTGTTTAACGGTCAAGTAAAATCATTCGTATTTTCAGGGGGAATTATGTTTTCCTGTCGTGGCTGCAACCATCCTCAACCGATCAAATTCTAATACAGAAATGCGATTTTAGAACAACAAAAACTTAATTAAATTAGGGCCCACTGTTAAACCATATAGTCAAATCGGCTTTGACACTGGATATTTTCAGAATTCCAAATTTTTTAGACATGTTCTATCAAAGCGCACATATCAAGAAAAAACTACAAATATTAGGCGGCAATACATGCAGGTTTAAATGATTGTTTCGCTTTATTGGAATTAGTACACAAATAAGCATAACTTAGTCACCCCATTCAGATACCTATCTGCTGCGCGACTGCGCCAACTGGTGGTCGAAGAAAATAAAGGCGCTATGCCAAGGCACTGATGTGAGTAATTATAACGCACTTGACAACACCAGAACATCAGTCAAATTATTCACGTTCAAATCGATCCAACAACAATCTGCTGTTATCCTTAAGCTTTATTGAGTGGAACCAGTAAAAATGCTCAAATTCCGTGGCATAAAACACGAAACCCAGTCGTAATAAGCAAACTTGGGCAGGAAAACCGCTTCATGTCGGACGAAATGCAAATTTTCAAACGAGTTTTTAAAGTATTGAAAAAACAAAAAAAACGGCACAATCAAGGGTATCTAGGAAACTGGTCAAGTAAAAATATAGTCCTTGCAGTTGGAACTTAACAAGATAACAAAGGCTTGCCCTTGTCTCGCAGAACTAACCGTAAGGTTTACATTGTGAGGTTGAGTAATGCTTTGTTTAATCTACAGCATCAGCGGTCGTAAAAGCACGCAACATTTTCATGGAGTTCACATTTCCCAAATGGCAGCAACATTATTGTTTGTGAAGACAGAAAACCAACTCATAAATGCTGTATAGAAACAGGGCTAAAATAAATATTACACACAGCCAAAACTCCTTGACCCAATGTTTTGATTTGCGATTCCTACTTTCCAAAGGTCCAAATTCCAAGTACCCTAGTATTTTTCGCAGTGTGATCAAATACCTATTGACGTCAACAGTCACAATCAATGCTTGTCTAGTGGCAAAACATACATAGCAGGACAAAAAACAACCCTTAGTCCGTTTGCAGATGTCAGATGACGGTTTTGAATATGCCAGAAGTGCTAAGCCTTTACACATCAAAATGCAGACCAAAATATAGGCTATTGTTGTCGGTAGCGATCGAATTAAAGGATCATTGAGAAATAGAAAAAAAATGTTGCATAGGAAGAAAAACTTATCATGAATTGAGAATAATCAAGCTAGATTACATTTTGTAGGCATTTTACTTCTTTGATTGCAGAAAGTTTTAATGTGAAAAAATGTTTGGCATCATTCTGCTTTTGTTCACAGTCACCAATACCGCATGTACGTTTCAATATTTTCTATTCTTTACTTAACTTTATAACCTTAAAAATAATCTTAACTTTAAAATTGCATAGTTGTAACTTGTAATACAGTTTAATGGTCATGCAAAAGTGATATTCGCAATTTCAGGCGGGCTTTTGGCTTGTCAGGAAAACAAGGGAAAGACCTTCCGGAGTGGTGTGTACAACCTAAATACAACAGATGGGGTCCAGTACCAAACCTACTGCGACATGTTAACCGACGGTGGAGGATGGACTCTGGTTGCATCCATACATGAAAACAACGCACACGGTAACGGAAGATGCACAGTCGGTGATAAATGGTCGAGTGAGCAAGGTAACAACGAACTAACAAAGGACGGAGATGGAAATTGGGAAAATCTTAAAACTTTCGGCAACGTTGCATCGGCGACCAGTGACGACTTCAAAACCTTGGCTTATTTTTCCATCGATGACGCCAAGGACATTATGATCTGGCAGGTTCCAAACAATACACCATTGTCGATGTGGAGAAGCAACTCATATCTTCGATACAGAACCTATGGTCAGTTTCTTACTAGCGTCGGAGGTAATCTACAGAATTTGTTTCAGAGTTACTATCCAATAAGACAAGGCGTNAACCTATGGTCAGTTTCTTACTAATGTCGGAGGCAATCTTCAGAATTTGTTTCAGAGCTACTATCCAATAAGACAAGGCGTGTATAATTGGGGAAGCGACAACGGACCAAGTTTTCCAGTAAAATACGATGAAGGATCACCAGCTGATACTCTATCTCACTTTGGACCAGATAGTCAACCTTACTTAACAGCAGGATTTGTGCAGGTAAATGTTAAATCTACTTTTTACTGGATCTGTTGAATGTGTGTTAAGTAAATTTTATATTGTCACACTAATACTACCTCTTATAAAAACCAGATATGTAGCAACATTAATAGTTTAGTAATTAGTTTTGCTTTGCAGATCAAAGATCTTTTCCATTCGTCATGCAACGTTTAATACTTTAATTCTATTTTCAGTTTCGAACTGTGAACTCAGCGCAAAATATCAATGCCCTCTGTCCCGGGGTGAAGCTGGATCCATCGTGGGATAACCCTTACCCCACATGTATCGGTGGAAGCGCATTCTGGGGGGGACAGTCCAACTGTGGTGATTTCAGTGGAATGGCCAATGATGGTTATGGCACAGGACTTAAATACAGTGTCGACAAAACCTTGATCGAGACAACTTTCTTGATCTTTTATCGCTAAACCAATGATAATCAGCTGGTCATTTTCCAATTGCTGTGGAGTGTCATTTGTATGTGTACAATAAAACAAATTTATGGATACACCCTTTGGAGGCTTACAGCCAAGAACAAAACTAATAGTAGAATCGAAACTATCAGCAAGAAAGACCCAAATCATCCGGCTTTGGACAATAAAATGAAAACAGGCTCTGCGATTTACGCTTTATCAAGTAAATGCAAAGACGTTTTTGTCCGAGTTTAACACTCGATGATTACAAAAACCAACCTATGATGTCACAAGTACGTCGTAATTTGGAGACACAATGATATATATTTAGGTCGGTCGGATACAGGCAGAAAGGGAGTGCGCGCGTACTTGGATAGATATAGAAGGCGAAACAATGAAGACCAATGGCAAAAGCAGCGATATACGAAAAGTATGCGGAAACGAGATTGGGCAATTTTCATCAACGGAATAAGAGAAAGGAGGTCGAATGTAAACCTGTAGTGTTTATTAACATTCGTCCCCGATGAGTGAAGCCACAGGTTGTTGTGAGGAGTCCCATACCACACATAAACGCTAGTATGCCGAAACATGCATTTAGGTATGGGTTAAGCAGATGAGAACAATAAACCGGCATTCATACTTACCATTCTGCCGACGTTATACATGTGCCACGCCAAAATTAAGCGAATGGACTGTATGCCAAAAACGTATAAATTTCAGCTATTCGACCACTCATAGGACCACGACACAGAGCTAACAAGACATTCGGTCGGCGCTTTGCCATAACACCCACTGGCGGTTGAAATAAAACAAAAAGTCGCACGTGCGGTGGCGCTGAAGCAAGGCACTGTTTTTAAAAGTGACAACGCAATTCCTAGAGAAAGAATATAGTTTTTACAGAAAGACAGACAACAAGATACCGTCATGTGACGTCAGGTTGATACTGGCAACCAAAAGAGGCTGAAGAGAAACAATTACGTCACCCGCAGTTGTAAGTGTTGACGACAAGGCCATAATAGCGCGGATTTGGCGTTTTACAAACTTGGAAGCGATTTGTAAAAACGCTCAAAGCTTCCTATTAGAAGGAAATTTCTAAGATGACATTAAGGTTCTGATTAGTGTCTCTTGCATTAAGAAACGCTTTTACGAAACAGATTAACTTTGGTAACCTCTTTCATTGAGTTCCAAGTCCAGTATAAGTTAAATTTCGCAGATCAATGTAAATACCATATGAGCTAGCGTTGACCAAACAAGTAAGACACGATACGAAAGCACAGAACACAAAATAAAGGGAGTCTGAATACTAAGATGACGATGCCCTGAAAGCGTAATTCGGTGGATACATATTAGTACAGTGCGCTTAATACAGTGGGCTACGACGCTGGTTTATGATTAAACTCAAGGTTTTGAAGATTGGAGCGCACTAAAAACCTTCGGACGAATAACTTCGAGCGAAAACTGGGTCAAAATATGCGGAATGCTACATTTAGGGTATACAACATAATTTTAGTTGTTAAAAGAACATAAACAACTTTAAAACGATTGTATGTAGTTCATCGAGCTTTGATTGTGCCATAATGGATCGGAAAAATGTGTCCAATAACCATGGTGGTATTATTTAGTTACTCTTCTCAACACGTGGTTTAAAATGTGCTTTTAAATCTATGGTTCAAAGATGTCTTAGTGGGAACCAAGTGAAGGAATGGGCCACAAATAAACAACTAGAAAAACAAGTAGGAACCAAAACTTGGGCC
Source organism: Phallusia fumigata (assembly GCA_008931825.1). Lineage (NCBI taxonomy): Eukaryota > Metazoa > Chordata > Ascidiacea > Phlebobranchia > Ascidiidae > Phallusia > Phallusia fumigata. The sequence continues at coordinate 9,116 of QXVZ01010427.1, read as the reverse complement.
ACAAACAGACATGAAAGCCCTGGTGTGGATTAGAACTTCAAAATCCGTACAAAAACGACAACGACTTGCTGCAAAACTCAGTACTCACTTGACGATAGCGCGTCATGCAATGACGTACGTTCAATAAGTTTCACCGGGCTTTTAAGCTTTGAATTGAGTTCTAAAAACTTTGTTTGGAAATCGAGCAGCCCGCGATGCAAAATGCGAAACCTACTTCAAGTGGGTTAATATGAGCTGAATATTTAATTAAAATATTTTTTAGACAAAGAACATTTTGTAACGGGTTGGTTTACATTGCCAGCTGACAAGATTTGTAAATATTAATATCACAGTAAAACAAACATCATACATTTCGTGGCCAACGGCATGGAGATTTATACAAACTTGTCTCGAAATGAAAATCAACAGATATTAACAGATTTTAAAATCCTACAGAACGCCTTGGAAATCGCACCAGTGCATCAGTAATTTCGCAGAGGAGATACAACAGTGCCGGGTTTCGGAAGGCGCAGATGCTTTCGAAATTTACATTGAAAGCTATTACACTGATACAATATAAATTGTTTCATTTCAGAGGTGATTTAAATTACTACATGCAGATGAAAGTTGATCAAAATATGATCAGGTTCCAGAAAATAGGTTTTTCTTCTGTCAGCAATCGTCGTCAGCACATGTAAGTATTTGTTAGAGAGAACATGTAACCAACGACAAATTCTTTGAAGTTTTTGCATTAGTTTGAACATGTTTTATGCACAGGCGGACTGAAGGCTTGTCACGAAAACAAGGGAAAAACCTTCCGGAGTGGTGTGTACAACCTAAATACAACAGATGGGGTCGAGTACCAAACCTACTGCGACATGTTGACCGACGGTGGAGGATGGACTCTGGTTGCATCCATACATGAAAACAACGCACACGATAACGGAAGATGCACAGTCGGTGATAAATGGGCGAGTGAGCAAGGTAACAACGAACTAACAAAAGACGGAGATGGAAATTGGGAAAAACTTTCGGCAACGTTGCATCGGCGACCAGTGACGACTACAAAAGCTTGGCTTATTTTTCCATCGATGACGCCAAGGACATTATGATCTGGCAGGTTCCAAACAATACACCATTGTCGATGTGGAGAAGCAACTCATATCTTCGATACAGAACCTATGGTCAGTTTCTTACTAGTGTCGGAGGTAATCTACAGAATTTGTTTCAGAGTTACTATCCAATAAGACAAGGCGTTTATACCTTCGGAAGCGACAACGGACCAAGTTTTCCAGTAAAATACGATGAAGGATCACCAGCTGATACTCTATCTCACTTTGGACCAGACAGTCAACCACATTTAACAGCGGGATATATACAGGTTTCAATGGATAATGTTGTTTTAAAGCAAAGCTTTCTATGAACTAAGTGACTGTCAAACAGTGATTTTCCAATTGATGCCGTACATAGGGCACTGTATATCCGTAGGTTGCAATCCTTTCGTGTGGGCCAACGCAACTCTGTAACAAAGTATTTTGTGTGTCGTAACTATCATAAATTAAGGCTTCGTGCAAATTCAGCATAATTTAACAATAAGTAAGTGACGTCATTAATCGTTTTTGCAGTTTCGAACTGTGAACTCAGCGCAAAACATCAACGCTATCTGCCCTGGAGTTAAAGTCGACCCAGATGGGTCTCCCCACGTTGCATGCATCGGTGCAAGTGGATTCTGGGGTACACTTTCCAACTGCGGTGATTTCAGTGGAATGACAGCGGATGGTTATGGCACAGGCTCTGGCTGGAGTGTCGACAAAACTTTGATCGAGACAACTTTCTTGATCTTTTATCGCTAAACCAATGATTTTTAACTGGTAACTTTATAATTGGTGTAGAATTTAGTTTATATGTGTACAATAAAACAAATCTATGGATCCACAACCAACTGTAACAAAACAGATATTAAAACTGAAACCATCAGCAATAAAGGCCCAAATTATCCGACTTTGGAGATTTTAACGCAAACAAGCTTTGCGATTTACGCCTTTCCAACTAAATTCACAGAATATCTGCGACAATTTTAACATTCGATGATCACGACAACCCAACCTGTGATGTCACAACTACGTCATCATTTGGAGACACAATGATATATATATTTAGGTCGGTCGGATACAGGCAGAAAGGGAGTGCGCGCGTACTTGGATAGATATAGAAGGCGAAACAATGAAGACCAATGGCAAAAGCAGCGATATACTAAAAGTATACGGAAACGAGATTGGGCAATTTTCATTAACGGAATAAGAGAAAGGAGGTCGGATGTAAACCTGTAGTGTTTATTAACATTCGTCCCCGATTTGTAAAGCCACAGGTTGTTGTGAGGAGTCCCAGACCACACACAAACGCTAGTATGCCGAAAAATGCATTTAGGTATGATTTCATACTTACCATTCTGCCGACTTTATACATGTGCCTTGCCCAAATCAACCGATTGGCCTTTATGCCAAAAACGTACAAATTTAAGCTATTCGACCACTCATAGAACCACGACACAGAGCTAATAAGACATTCGTACATCAGCTTTGCCATAACGCCCACTGGCGGTTGAAATAAAACAAAGGGTCGCACGTGCGGTGGCGCAAAAGCAAGGCACTGTTTTTTAAAGTGACAACGCAATTCCTAGAGAAAGAATATAGTTTTTACAGAAAGACAGACAACAAGATACCGTCATGTGACGTCAGGTTGATACTGGCAACCCAAAGCGACTGAAGAGAAACAATTACGTCCCCTGCAGTTGTAAGTGTTGACGATAAGACCAAGATAGCGCGGATTTCGCATTTTGCAAACTTGAAAGAAGTTCCAAAGACGACATTAAGGTTCAGATTAGTGTCTCGTCCATCAAGGAACGCTTTTACGAAAACTCGCAAAGAGATTAACTTTGGTAACCTCTTGCATTGAGTTCCAAGTCCAGTGTAAGTTAAATTTCACAGATCAATGTAAATACCATAGGAGCTAGTGTTGACCAAACAAGTAAGGCACGATACGAAAGCACAGAACACAAAATAAAGGGGGTCTGAATACTAAAATTGCGATGGTCAAGGAAAATGTAATTCGGTGAATACATATTAGTACAGTGCGCTTAATACAGTGGGCTACGACGCTGGTATATGATTAAACTCAAGGTTTTGAAGATTGGAGCGCACTTGAAACCTTCGGACGGATAGCTACGAGCTAAAACTGGGTTAAAATATGTGGAATGATACATTTAGGATATAAAACGTAATTTTAGTTGTTAAAAGAACATAAACAACTTTAAAACGATGGAATGTAGTTCATCGAGCATTGATTTTGCCATAATGGATCATAAAACTGGGTCAAATAACCATTCTATGTATGTTCCATTGAATCCAATTCAAAACATGTTCAAAAATGATGTCCAATTGAGTTTAAAGCCGTCTTAGCAGGAACCAAGACTGAAAAAGGGCAAATGTACGTTAAAACTTGCAAATTTAGAAAAAGACAAATACCGTTCTAGTGCAGTCCTCTTCTTGTAACAAATTTTCAGGATACATGCCAAGTGTAACACTAAGGGCATACGTTCCACATCCAATACGCATAGATTCAGAATCACTTGATTGTTTTCACTCGACATTGCTCTGCGGCGCAATATTTCCAACTGATTCTTCAGGAAATCAAACACAGTTGTATTCTTTCTTGGGGCCAATTTTAGACCCCAAACCGGTCTATAGACAGCAATACATAGGTTGAGATGTAGATGCAGCACAAAGTTTTCAGCAGCGAAGTAATTGACAGCCGCTGAAGCTAGAAGACTGCATAGCAGCGTGTAGACGAATGTGAAAACGACTTCTCCGTGGAAATCGTATGCTTTTCACGCGCTGCAGCGCAATGACGTCATCGTCAGCCAAGTAAGCGCACCTGGTTACAATAAGAAACCAACAAAGAACACGAAATGAAACTTTATACTGCGGCGTGCGAACAACGGGGTGCATCCACCCCCCTAAGTGCACACAAGCAGCAATGGAGTCATTTGACGTCATCAGCGCCTACGTCACGAGTCGAAAGTGTCGCGGTGGCCGGGCACTTCCATGTTAAAATAGTCGGGGTCGTTGCGGAACTTGTGGTGTAGGCGAAGAAAGGTGGGACGCTCTTTCGGGTTGTACGCCCAGCACCTGGCGGGAAATTGAAGAGTGTTTTTAGGTCAAAAAGGAAATAGTTTCCCAAAGGTATAGAACGATGCACGTACTGTAGCATAATGGAGTAAACTTTTTCAGGACATCCCTCTGGTCGCGCTAGCCTTCGCTTGTCGTCTTCGATGTATTGAATTACCTTATGATTTAGAGATAGGTAAAAACGTAAGGTGTTAATACGGATGCAGGCTGTAAGGTAACAACTGACATACCCTGCAATGTTATTGCAATAAAAGAAACTGTCAAGGATCAAAAACGATCAAAATAACAGACAAATAACAAAATGTTAGAAATGACAGTCAGGAGGGTACAGTCATTGGTTGCATACTGTCTATAAACCTATTTTCATTCGTATAAAGTGTTCAAAAATTTTAAAACTTAACAACCACCCACTGACTTTGACAATGCGCAAAATGTTTTAAATTCGGCAGCCAATACGAGCTCAACTGTCGAATTAAGGTGACCACATACCTGTGCTCCAGTCATTGTGCCGTAAGGTTGCTCGCCTTTGGAGAAGATTTCCCACAAGGTGACGCCATAACTCCATACGTCAGAACTCGATGAGAAGGTACCGTAGTTGATGCTTTCTGGTGCGTACCTGAAGAAGAAAACAACAACAACATACTTAAAGGTTACCAGTTGTTTCGTTTCGATAAACGGTTGCAGGTCCTAGCACCCCTCGCCAACCAGAGCAGGAATATTTGAATACTAATCACAAAGCACTTCAACGTACAAAACCGAAGTGCCTGCAGCTGTCAGAGGGTCAAATGAGTTTTTTCTGATGATATTTACCTTCTGATCATGCCAACGTTTAAACTCAGATAATTGCAGCTTCGTGTCAAAACCTGTTTTCCGAAGGTTCTACTCTCACACCGTGGTTCCTCACCTCCAGTATCCATACTACTGGGTCACTAGTAAACCTTCTGTTTTTTCTTTACAAAAATCGCTTTTTCAATGGATTTAGCATTTGCTTACGAGGCTCTATACACAGATTCCTGCATTTTCATGTATATTCAAAAAACCTGTTACTTTTGCTACAAGTTTTGTCCCTTAGGTTAATACTGTATATTAAACACCATCAAAAACATATGTTTTGCTTATGGCGTGTTAAAGGCTTTTGCTGAAGCATTAGTAAGAGTGTTGGGTCAGTGCGTGTGTTATCGTTTGTTGTGTTTGATCGATGAACTCGTGCGCCTGAATTTTTTTGTTCAATTAGTTTCATAGTTGTTTTTTGACCTTGTGTGTTGTATTTCGCGCTTGGTGGTTAATTTACCCTAAAAAAGACGACCTAAATACGACGCTGAAACGTCGGTACGCATACTCATTTGTCAGAAGAGCTTTCAAAATTTCGGACCAGGCCGATTAAGGTGGTATGCGGTCAGACAACAAGTTCGGAACAGCTGCACCACACAAACTAGCACTAAACCAATTAGGTCTGCAAACAACCAAAAATATTCGATTAGTGAGATTTGGTTTTAACTTACCATTTGACTGGCCACCTTCCACCAGCTGATGCCTTATAGTAGTTACTTCCAGCTCCCACTGCTCGGCTCAACCCAAAGTCTGATATCTTCACCAAGGCTTTAGAGGCAAGCAAAATGTTCCTCAATGCCAAATCTCGATGTACAAATCTGTTGAGACAGTGGTTTGGGATGAACGCATGTTATTGTATGTAGGGTAGTACATAAATGATCGTTTGATCAGTAATTCTTAAGCACTTAATAAATGTAATGAGATATGCAAATAAAACAGGTTTTAGACTTTTAGTAATTTTAGTACACATAAGTACGACTAAAATAGGTTTTAAATTTTGAATTGAAATTGAAAGTTTTGACCGAAATTTACTATGATATACTATGTTAGACATGGCATCAACTATTTAAAAACACATAGAAGCACATAACCAAAATAGGTTTCAAATTTTGACATTTAATGAGAGACCAAATTTACGTTTATGCAGTATGTTAGATACATTATTGGCCCTTCAAAAATGCTGAGAAGTGTAACTAAAACCCATCATTCTATAATGTGGTTCACTAGAAATAACTCACTAAAGAGGTTTACAGATAACAGTTAGTGTTTATGTGCAGCACAAATCAAAGTAATTACCCTTTTGATTCGAGATAATTCATTCCACTAGCAATTTGAGCTCCCCACAACTTAAAGTCAGCTTGTCCAACCGCAGATGGATAATCCAAAATGTAATCAAGCGCCGATCCCATGGCAACCAACTCTTGGACCTAAAGTGAACAACAATTCAAGATTTGTGCTAATCTTGAAAATTAAGACATTAGCTTCAATGGCAAAAACAACAAGCATCCATTTATCAATTTTTTTTTAATTCTTGAAAAATGACAGCAGTGTTTTAAAAGATGTGATTACTCAGTCTATCACATTGGCTGGTGTTTTTTGATCTTAAATAAAAGAGCACTTGAAATAACATATAGGCATAGGCGCCGAACATGGGTATGCCGGGTATGCCTGGCATACCTGGGCGAAAATCTCGGGTATGCCACATACCCGAGAATTTGACCGACGTTCGTCATGCGTTATTTACTGTTGGGAAATCCTTTTGAACTTTAAACCATTCGTAACAAACGCCATTGAGCTCAAACGCGGGTATTGTCTCACAACCAGGTAATTGTTCGCATGAGAAACCACAAAACACGAGGGAAAAAATGGGAGTAATAGTGACGTCATAGTGAGCCTGTGATGCAATAGCCGTTTTGGAGGGAAAGAAATATTAAATTTACAGCGGAGCGTTGCCGTCCGTAACAAACATGTTTACATTCGTTCCCCTACATAACTCGTTGCCTTTCCCAACAGAAGGTGCTTGCTGGGTTGCGGGACAGAAAATACAAGTCGAAAATTATCTACTCAGTAATCTCCTAATACCTGTGCAGGTATAAACGCTAAATCTTAACAAAAAATCATTGAAAACTTCCACGCACTTGTTACATGCAGTTTTTTAATTTAAACATTCATTTTTGTGAGTTATGGAAACAGAATTTCAATAGAGCATTACGGTGTTGTTGTGCAACGGACCACAGGACAATTTGTTTGCTATTCAATGCGGCCTTACCACGCACGACCATGCGTTGGTTTGCAACAGCAACGAAAGTTTCAGGCGGTAAATTTGCGTTGCGAGAAGTGCTTAAAGTGCAAGCCTTAACATAGTCTCACCCTATTAAGCTCCAAGAAAGATATTTGTTATTTCATGACGTCATTTTGTGACGTCATATAATTTGGCATTCCCGAAAAAACTATGCATACAGGGATTTATGCAACAATGAAAGCAACTTTGTTAAACCCACAGTTTGGAGATTGACATGAAGAACAACTGAATACAATGCTTATGAAAAGCTAATGGCATGGATACTTACCATCATCATAGTCTCTCCCCTGCATATTCCATACAACTTGACAATACAAAGATGGTTAAGACCCATCATAACACCAGCTTCACGTTCAAACTCAGCCTCGCCAGTGTTAATGTGTTCTCCATGCAAAGTTTTCAGAGCAACGGGAACCTAATCAAAGGTATAGTGTCGGAATTTAATATTTTTTGTAACTACAGTTACTAGGATGTAAAATATACTACACAGATAAAAAAGGCATCTTAATATTCTGACAGATAAGTTTTGTCATGTGATTGTGTATTTATTTTTAGTTCAGATTTATTTTGGACTCTAAACTTGGCAACTAATTTATTGTTACTTCATATACAACCCAAGAATGCTCAGCTGAGCACCGAGCATTAAAATAGAATACTCGGTGCAGTCATGAAAATGGGGCCAAACAATTGTCATTCTGGACCATTTTTAACAACAGCATTAATTTATGTTAAAAGCAATAAGGCTCCGGACATGATTTAAACCAACGGTGGCCAACACATGGCATGTGGTATATTTGGAAATGAAACTAAAGATTCTGTATAAATTTACATGCAAAAAATAATTGTTGTTTTCTGCATTAATGAATATTTTAGTATTCTTATTTTTACAAACAACACTTTTTTGCATTAGAAAGTTATACATAGTTTAGCAAACATTGCCACAAGAATGAGTAATTAGATATACATTGGCTAGCGACTAGCATGCTTGACCCATGACATAAACCACCAAGCCAAGAAAAACACAAGAAACTAAAACGAAAGCTATCACCTTCTTTCCTTGTGGGTTTGTCCAAACTCCCATCAAGACTGATCCAAATTCACCTTGGCCCAACTCGCGACCCAATACAATGCTTGTGGGCTCAATGTCCTCCAACTTATCACTGGGGGTCGGCAGCAAACCAGGAATGTAGCTCTGCTGGTTGACTCCATGATTTTTACTGGGAAGCTACATGCAAATGACTTGTTGTGGATTTGCCCATTTGCTTTAGAAAGTGATCCAATTAAGATTAGATGTAAGTAACATTATATTCCATTCAAAATACTTCTTCGTTTGTTTTTACTTCTAGACCTCAAACTCTTGCCTTCGTTTGTCGTGTGGATTTCTGCTGTATATCTTTTGTTCCAATTTTGGATATTTCTTTTTTAGTCTTTTACAATTATCCAACTTTTTGCTCTTTCTTTGAGTGCAAATCAATAAACACAACTACTTCACCAAAAATACATCAATGACATTACTCATTATAACTAGTGATAACTATTCATTATAACTACATTTCGATAACTTTACCTTGCACATCTTCACAACTACTTAAACATGTATGCAAGTGCATATTATAAATTCTGGGAGCTGCTTTAAAGTGTTTCTGCTGAGCAGCAATAATAGACGCATGCATACAAACATCACTATACGTCCAGCTGGCTTTTACCTTCACCTGTGTAAGACTTTTCATGGTAACCCAATTGTAAAACTGTTCTATACCGTGTTTACTCTGCTTACTCTACTCTGGTAGGAGTTTTTTGCTGGTCTTTGAACATTG
>QXVZ01010425.1:0-12749 GCA_008931825.1 Phallusia fumigata | reverse complement strand
ATATCAAACATTTTTAAAACTACGCGTTTTCTGTAAGGGAAGCTATCATTCTTACTTGAAAATGGGTGCTTAGGCAGGTGCTGTTCTCACCAGGACACGTCGCTTGCCAAGGTAAACAGTAATCCGATCTTATCTTGCAACCAATCTCATCGCTTCGGTCGCTACAGTCAGGGCTGTTGGAGTAAATAAGATCTTTATGATCTTTAACAAACTTCATACATACCAATAAAATTTACAAGTACACTCATAGTTCTAGTATGCTCGGAATAGGTTGATCCCATGTCCAAAACAAACAAACAAACAAACAAACAAACAAATAAACAGTATCTGTACGTAGATTGTAGGTTTTGAGTTTGGAGATTCTGTATTGCGTCCCCCTATTTTGTCACGCTGAAAAATTTGTTTAAATTTTTTGAAATAAGCCTTTCGAATCTGCAAGGTTTCAAACTCTGCAGTTTTTACTTTTCTTCTGTGTTCACATAAACGCACATAGGTTCGAATTTCGGTAAAAAATGCGCCGGTAAAACATACATGTCTGGGTTAGAATACTTTGTAATTGTGAATTTTGGAGTTTAAACAAACATAACGCATTTGTATCAGTCACTGTATGTTGAAACTATTGGTTCATGATGTTGAAACTGGCCCATAAATAATGCAAAAGTAAACCGTAACATTTAAGGCGTATTTGCACTTATTTAACACACAGTTGATTATGTAACCATTCTTCTCTGTGTCGTTGTGTACATTACCGTTTTAAGTATCATGACGCGCTTAGCAATTCACACATCGGCTATAGTGTATCTTCGTCAGTTACTCAATGCACTACACGCAGTTACACATCGTTGTCATCACATGCTGCTTACACTTCCTGATTTTATTTGATCGCCGTTTTTATAGCTATTAAAACGCCCCCATCTTTTCTTTCTTTTCATTTACTGACCATGGCCCGAAATGTTTGACAAAAAAAGCATGTCGTTTGTTTGCAGAGCATGTGCCAGCAAAATCAAAGTTCCGATACTGTTTCTACAGAAATATATCCTTACTTGAGATCGCAAAACAAACTCCCATCAATGCAACGGCCATCGCTACACATAAATGTTCCAGCAGTGCAGTTCACTGCAGCAAGATCCGCCCGACTTGCGCGGGTAGTTCGGGTTCTCCGGGTGCCGGCCGTTGGAGGTTGTGGTCTACTTGGCCGGTTCGTTTGTTGAGCTTCTGTGTGGAAAAATGAAGTTGTAACGATGAAAGCGTGACTATCGGTGTCTGTTTGAAATTGCCAGCCTGTTTGTTTTTAAACTTTATTTTGTGTCGTGTTAGGTTAGAAGTGGTTTTAACGTATAAAGGTATGGTTACCGTTGGTCTAACATATAAGTAATGGAAGCAGCAGTGAAAAAGTTACAAACAGATTTATTTGATTACAAAATCCCCAGCAAATTTAGACTCTGACCAATAAAAGGAAAGGGCAAATAAAACGGAAAAAATCTACATGCAGTATAAAGCACATGTGCTCCAACAGGCTTTGGGCCCCAAAACACGTTTTGGCATTTTGCCCAAAGCAGTTGTCTGCAACCCGTGATGCGCGCACCACTAGTTAGTTACAAAATACTTGCTTTTGCCTTTATACATCGATGTGTGTTTATAATTTCTGTATTTACGTGTATTTGTACGTAATGTTCTTTTTTTGCCTATTTTGATTCGATAGATAAGCATAAGCCAGGCTAACATAGATTGCGGTGGAATGCGGCGACAAAACATTAGAAAAAGGTTGGGAAACGTTGGCCTAAAGGACTGTTTCTCAAAACTTTTTTAGCCCAAGGACCACTTTATCCCCCCCTTTTTTCTGAAGACCACCAAACAGAATTCCATTCTAACATGGTCACAAAACAGGAGGTTTTATAAACGTGCCTAGTTAAGGCATCTTTTCGCGGACCACTATGAGGGGGTTTAGCGGACCACTATGAGGGGGGGGGGGGTAAAAGCAACAAAAGCTCTTTTGCACAAAAGCTTCTGATTCATTGCAGTCATCATTGTTGATTTTCGGCTTGAGTAATATTATTTAGTGTTGTGCTTGCTTTGATGTTTGTCACGTTGTTTCTGATATTATTTACACGCGAACAAGCCACGACTTGGGCCGCAGCCTAATGAAAACATAACGTTGCTTTAGGATTTCCTCAAAACTTCCTTTTAATTGATGCCGAACATTTCTATTGTACATCAACTTTTTGAGTTAACATACGGAAGAACAACTTTAAATGTACATGTTTGTCATACTTTAAGACGTCAANTGGGGGGGTTTGGGCGCCCACTGATGGGGGGGGGGGGGGGCTAAAGCAACAAAAGCTCTTTTGCACAAAAGCTTCTGATTCATTGCAGTCATCATTGTTGATTTTCGGCTTGAGTAATATTATTTAGTGTTGTGCTTGCTTTGATGTTTGTCACGTTGTTTCTGATATTATTTACACGCGAACAAGCCACGACTTGGGCCGCAGCCTAATGAAAACATAACGTTGCTTTAGGATTTCCTCAAAACTTCCTTTTAATTGATGCCGAACATTTCTATTGTACATCAACTTTTTGAGTTAACATACGGAAGAACAACTTTAAATGTACATGTTTGTCATACTTTAAGACGTCAAAGGTGCATGACGTCCATATTTTTAGGAAACTTGAATTCGCAACCTTTTATCTCGACTTTTCGAATTTTTATTTGATTCTAGTTGGAGGGTGTTTTAATATATGCCCTTCTACTGCACAAAGAACACAATCTTGTACTAATGTTACGATCTTTGGCAAATGACACGAACTATTTCCCGACGAATTGTTGCAACCCTGTAATATGAGGTCGTACTTGCAGCTGTTTAAACAGAATTTAACGTCACCTAAAATTTGAACTTACTCACCGACGCTGTGACCATGATACGCTCCAGTTAACAGCAATAGGAGCGGCAAATTGTTGTATAGCCACATTTGTTGTGTTATTTTTGCACGTCTAGTAAATTTTAAAAGCTAAACAGTAAAACAAATCAAAGTCTTTAAATCGTAATGCAATGCGCTGTTTAAGCCAATAGCCTTAGGGCTGAAATCTTTTTCCTCAATTCGTTGCTGTTGGCTTGGTAACCTAAGTGCTACGATAGAAGCATCTTATAGAGTACGTTGTTGTCAGTAACCAAGCCGCCAAATTTGACTCTAATTCGGTAAAATTAAGCCCTGTCGCTACCAAAGTTAGTGTTTTGTGGCTTGTAACCTGGGTTAAGTTTGAAATCGGTGTTTTGTTTAGGTACTACTGAAATAATGTCAAAACTCAGTCCTATTGCAACTTCCAGACACTTGTTGTGTGACGTTTTTTTTTTATTGTTGTGTTCAGGCATTAAGTAAGCTACTAATATCAATACATAAAAATTCTGGCAACCCTGCCTCAGCTAAATGCACACCTTTTTACTGAAACCTCAACTCAACTGTTAAATGTTAACGTTGCCACGCATACAGGAAACTTTCGTAAACTGTAATAAATCATTCTTTTCAGGCCTACGACTTGTACCGTTTCTAGTTTCCAATCTTTCGACGGCACTATACCAGTGACTGGTGTGCAACACACACTAAACAAAAATGCCCAAGCAACGGCGATATCTTAACCATAAACAGACGGTTTAAGAGTCGATCACCGACCATGTTATGACGCAGCGTTGACTTGTGTTTTTAAATCTGCTGCTTGCTAGACATTATTCAATTACAACGGGCGCTTTCTCATGTGCCACAATGACGTCATAATGACATGTCCGCCTGTTGTCCTGTAAGGTTGAATGCGTCCCCTCGCCTAAGGGTCTCGCTGGGTATATACTTTAAGCTCTGCGGCGGCCAATTGAGAAAGACGGGAGGAGGTGGACTGTTTTGATGGCAACTCAATAGTAACGTGCCATTGTTCCTGGATCATTTTTAAACAGTTCTAAGCCAGGATAAATATGTCGAGGATATCTGGGTTTGCGTTTGTTGTTTGCAAACAATGAAAACAAATACCGGAAGTCTAAAAAATAATACTTGTTAATCTAATTCCAGATTTAATCAAGGTATTGTTTGTTGGACCACAGATTTAAACTTTTTGTAAACTGTGGGGGAACTCTAAAAACTTTGTAGTACTAACCAAACAATAATCACCACACAAAAGCCCCATTCTTGTAATGTGCGTGTGAGGAACAGGTAAATATTTGTCTTTATCTCCGTAAATCTATTGGTTTTGTTTTCAATCGGCGCTACAAGCCATCTTCCCAAAATATAATTCAGCCGAAACACAACCATACCTCGTCTCGTTCGTTCGAGCGTATATATAGGTGACCTTTTGCACTTATCTAGCTTACATCCTTTAATGTATGTGACTTGCTTCAATGGTAAAAAGTCGGGTAAAATAATGTGCTTACCAACCGACTCGTAACGCTTTGGCTACCACAGGCATGGTATCGAAAGCCCAGACAAGAAGTGTCAATCACCCGTTAGGAGCAAATTTGCGTTACTAAAACAGGTAGATATCTAGATAAAGACAGCAAACGGCTTACTTAACAACAACAGAACCGCTGTCTTCAAGTTTTATACCAAACCTTATTAGTTGTAAACTTATTTCTGTGAAGGCTGCTCTTATATACGGGTATTTCCCCAAATGAAACTTGCAGGTCACCGGTCAAAAAATCGTGTAGGTGCTTCGTCACGTTTTGCTATTTACGCAGAATGGTTTGACATTCTTACATAAAATCAGTATTTTGTGTAGAGTTCAAATTTGTTTTTGTGTTTTAAGATTACCATAGACTTATATTTTAGCTCTGGTGACGAGTAAACAAAAGTAATGGCTGCTGTGCAATCCATACCTAGACTCATGGAAAAACTTTCAATTTCATCAGAAAGACGACAAACTCTTCAGGAAATGAAGTCTTTTGTGACAACCGTCCCTTCATCGACTTTGAAAAATGTTGTTAAGGCGAATGACCTGCTGGCACTGTTTGAATGCATCAACACAGAAAACAAGTAAGAATATTATATTTCCTTACAGTAACACTCTGACTTTCAAAAGTTGATTGGAAGTATGTAGTTTGGAAACCATTGCTGAAATTATTATACTGTAAGTAAATGGAAAAAACAACTGAAGTCATTACATTGCTTATTAGGAATTTATGTGTAATGATGTCTATTAGTTTTAGTTTGTTTGCCAGTAATAGGTTATGCTTTTCTAAGACATGTTTCAAGAAATTATCTTATAATATTGTAAGATTAGGAAAAATTGGATTCACAATTCTAGATTAAAATCACTCTTTAATGATATACCAGAGTAGTTATTAAACTTATTACATTTTGCTTCCTTGAGTATATGTGTCTTGTAAAACAGAATTTTAATTTTGTATAAAACTGTTCTGCGAGGTTATTTTTATGGTCCCAGAACTGAAATTCATTAAATTACGGTTCCAAACAAGTTTTGTTATAGAGAACAGATTGAAAACACCTGCTTCATATTATCTGTGCTTCTTCCCATTGTTGATCCATTTGAAATAATCACACACTTATCAGCATCTTTACTAATTGGCCTTGAACATCCCAATCAGGATGTAAAACTACTTGCCTTGAAAGAGGTAACTATGTCTGGCATTTGTTTCTGTCTTTTATTGAAAAATCTGTATGTGTTCGACAGTGCCATTGAACTACATACCATCCCATGCTTTGACACTCATGTGTCATCACACACTTTCATCTGTTAGCATCGAACGATGGGCTGTTTACCAAATCTGTGTCACAAAGCCATTTGCTCTGTCCTGGGAGTTAGTGCACGAAGTGCAAATAATTTAATTATTTTTTTCTGCCTATTTGCCTTGGACTAATAGAAATGTTTATTTAGGACACTTCCACTCAAGTCCAAATCCATTGTTATGACACATTTTAAATTTTGTCAATAATGCATTTGTNTACATTTTTTTACAAATATTGTTGCATTATCTATTACTTTTGTGAAGGTAAAAGTTACCAGCTTAAAAATATAGCTACACTAACACTTTCATAAAGCTCAGGAAAATGGGTTTTGGTTAGCAATCATTGCATGTGGCTCATTGCATGAGGAAACATGCCATAATGCGTAACTTAGTCCAAAAGACAGTGTTTTGGCAACAAGATTTTATATATGTGAGTCTTAACTTTCGTATGAAGTTAACATGTCTCAAGAATACATTTTGCCCTTTCTGAGTGTCGTGAGAATTTTCCAACTTTTACACAGTCGCATGATGTGTTTTAGGGAAACACTGCACTGAAGCGGTAAAGGAAATTTGTCATGTGATGTGTCATGGTTCAGAGGATTTGAGGTTCCGTGCTGTCCGAACAATGCGACAACTTCTCAAAACAAACAAGGTGAAATTATTGAAAAGTACTGCACAATTATTGTAACCGTTATAGCCAACTGCAAAACAAACTATAAAATCTATAGATTTTAAACTGATTCTGCTTTCTGTAACCCAGTGATTTTAAACCCTTTTTCAACGAGACATTGATATCACCAGCTTCCTATAATGTTGCAAACAAATAAAATGGAAATTTGTTTCATACTCAATGTCGGTTGGTGTTAGTGACGTTTCCACAGTTTTTACCACTTTTTCATGGAAGTAACTTTGCATCGCTTTTCCGAGTCATTCCCGTGACCGTATGTCGTAACATGGACAATAATTTACACACAAGTACAGACTTATATCTTCTTTTAAAAATAAAATGTCTTTCAACAAAACTACTTCAGAGTAGACACAGTATTGCCCACTTTACCACATGGTCAAAACGTTAGAGGGTGTTGTTTCGCCTATCGACAGTGAAAATGAACAAAAAAGCTACTTACATTTAGGTGAATGAGGAACAGACAAACGATGTCGATGACATCACGGTCTCGTGGTTCCAGCTAATTTCCTCAGATCCAATAGACACGATTCTGGGATTGTGCAAACAACCGTTCACTGATATCAGATGCTCAGGATTTCGACTCGTAAGTAGCTGTAGCTAAGTGTGCAAAGAAGATGTTGATGAAAAATTTCAGCCATCACTAAAATAACTGACATTCTTGTTAGGAAATGCGCCAAAACCGCGTTCTGAATTGGTTTCGCCCACCACCGAACATATCATGTTATTAAACTTGCTGCTCGGGGTGTTGTGACGTCACACGTGACGTAACGACTATAATCACTGTCAAATTTACGTAAGAGCATCTGCAATATTAAGCCACTCGACTCAAGTAGTGTTTAGTAATGAAGTATGTTATACTAAATTTTCCGTTTCGCATTGCAGTTTAAAAGTACGTTTTTTGTTAAATCCACAGATGGCCGAGTGGTTAGCGTAACCGCTTTGCACTCACAAGGTTATGGGTTCTAATCCCATCCTGTTTTGATCCAATGTAAAGGGTACTACTAGGCCAAAATCAATGTAACTAATGTAAATGTATCAACGGAACTACAATAAGGCACATAGCGCGATGTTTGACTCCTTCCGAGCATAACACGTTTAGGTGGCGATGCTCCACACTTTAAAAATAAAAAAAGGAAATAAATCTGTCAAGTGCTTTTGTTGTTTACCTTTTTATCAAATATCTTTTTTTTAGCTTCAAACCGTTGCTGAATGCAACTGGGGCATTGCTGCTTTAGTGGAATTTCCAACTTTAACCGAATATCTTCTGGACCGCACCACGGAAAAAGAGAAGCCTTGCAAGGAAGCGAAATTTGAAGCAGTCAAGGCCATTGCAATGGCGCCGTCTAGCGCTAGCGTTTTTGGAAATCAAAACTATTTGCGTTTTCGACAGTTTGTCAACGAAGGGCCATTTTACGTCGAAGCCAGTTTGTCTGTAGCCATAGAAGACGCATAAACGTGAAATGTTGGTTGGATTAGCTGTGCGCAAAAAAACAGACAATATGAGCTTGCTTTGCAATATTCCATGCGAGTCTTCCACCACAGCCATTGCCTATGTATTATTTTTTAACTTAAAAAATCTTTAGGGTCGCTGATAATTAGGTTCAAGTCAAAAAATCACAATTGCCGTCTAAACCTTAACAGTAGTGTACCACTACAAAATAGTATACCAACCTGCTGCCACTATTTTACCAAAACTACAGTAGTGTACCAAAACGCTGCTATACTCACACAGCAATTTAAAGCCCAAAAATTATTTTTAACTTCTAAAAAGGTTACAAAAAACGATTTTTAACATAAAATTGGATGTTAATATGCAACTACTTCCCTAATCGGGCGATGGTAAGTCAATTTAGTTTCGCGATGTCCTATCATTTTAGTGGTACACAGCCATTTGTCCCAAAAGTCGATTTAATCACCCTACAGCATGGGCGACGAAGTTTTTTTTACGATTTATTGACAATTTTCTTTACAAACCGGCGGACAGAGGTGTCACCATTAGTGGCTTTAGCTTTAATGCACCGGTGTATTGCAAGTTCGAATGCTGCCGCACATTTTTATGTTCAAAGTTTCATTCAACTCTTGTGAGTGGTTTCAATTTGCGCCAGAACTACGTTCAATTGTTATTTGCGTTGCCGAAGCTTTAACTGACTGAACAATTTTTGTTTTTTTGCCCACAATAACGATGTTTGTTTAAGACCTGTTTAATAGTTTAGTTTGCTTTGGTTGCCAAAGTATGTGGTTTTCGATTTGCTGTTGGTTTGCTCGATGATCAAAATCTGCTTTGTTCCAGACACGCACAAATATACATTTTATACAAAGAGACATTTTGCCGATTGAGTTTGGGTTATTGAAGTCTTGGTGTCCTTTTCAAAATCTGTTTCAACTTCGGCACCAGGAAAATAATCGTCCTGACTTTTATTTGTTTTATTTCTAATTTCGGTGAACAGAAACAACTGTTAATTTTGGATCAGAAGTGCACACAGTACAGTTCGGTTGCTGTTGTAGGCCGAACTCTTTCTAACCAGAGTTCTGTTAAGTAACGATTGGCTCGAATCATTAATTAGAAACGCCAGTTCAATGACCCGACGCTTAGGTAATATTTTAACTGGGTTGCCAGAAATTTCCGCCAATATATTCAAATAAAACCTGGCAAAAAGCGTATTGAACAAGTATTTTGTCACAACCAAATTTAAAAAAAATATACGACCGTGCAAAGGAAGTCACGAAATACGAAAAGGTAGGTACAAATAACGTAAAAACGACAATACGGAAAACAGGTTCTAGCGTTAAATAAATGTGAGGTTTTAAAAATTGATCCGTATTCAGCTGGGAGCTATCGTCCCATTCGTTGAGTGTTTAGTTAACCACAAGCTGTCAAAAACTTCTAATTTATTTGCTCTGATATTGGCTTAGTTAACTTAAAAGTGAAACTGTTGCGTTTGTACCTTTGTGACTCATTTCGTGAAAGCGAAGCTTATAGCAATACAATTGTACAAAACTTCTGTATACTCACCTGGTAACATAATTGATAACGTTGTCGCACGTTGGCGCTGCTGCAGAGTAAACCTAGCGAAGCTGATTTGTAAACAAGTTGAATGGCGATGGAGGGCGTGTTTTAGTTGAATGTTTGCCAGCTATTGGAAGTTCAGGGTTGAACAACTATTTGCTTCGCCTACAACAACGTATGTCCGATGTCAGACACTATTGTGAACGTGCCAGATGTAATTGATGCCATAAATTATTTTGTAACTTTCTGCGTTCGTCATTTGTGGTTTGAAAACCAAAAACTATTAAGGCCGCATAGAAGTTTCCCGAAAATCTATAATGGGAAATGTATTTGTCGGGAAGTCACGCAAGCAGCTGTCGGTTTGTAAATTGTGATTTTTTATCTGTTATGTAATTTGCATGTTTACCAACAACCAAATTCTGTGTGTCTAGTGCAAAAAAACAAGCATAATTTTTACCTTGTGCAGAAGAAGCTGAGAAAAGATTATGTTAACACAACACTTAGCTGGTTTAGTGGTTTTAAACTGTTTCATAGAAAGTAAATTATTATCAGTACTACAATAATTAAGATTTGTGTCAAAGGTTGTGGGTGAACTTGGTCTGCTGACAAAATGTAAGGATGCTCATTGCTTTTGTTGGTACTTTCTTGGCCAAATGCAATACACTTTTCTTTGTTGACCCAGGCTTAGGTAATCTGTCTGTGGACATTTTTTGTCCACAAAATATGGGGTTTTAGTAACAAGCTGGTATTGCCTGATTCTTGACTGATTCGCTGTTGAGTTTTTTTTATAATTTTCTAAATGATTGCAAATGTATCATGGAATAAATGTCAAAGACTCTTGGCTTAATTTATAAAAAACATTTTATTTTAATATATGAACAATAATGAACAGTTGGCATTCACCAACTGTTGGTGTTTTAGACTTGTGATTATATTACTAATGTTAATAATTTGGACTTCAGCGTAAAAAAAATAAAAGCAATATTATTTTTAAAATAAAGCGAATTTTGTATTCCAGTAATGTTTGTGTGAAGGCTCTGGCTTAAAAATCCTACTGGTTACCAATTATACTAGTCCACATGGACTACTAAGTGTTACTTCCCACAAATCTAAATTCCAGTCCATCTCAGTTTGTTTGGGACTATGTTGGCACACATTTATGTAAAATTGATGAGTTTGCTTAAAAATGTAATAGTGATTTGGGAAAGGTAGCAAATACATAAATTGTCAATAACTAAGGCACACAGAAAGATTGATTGTCATTCAGCATGTGCATTAGTTGGTTGTATGGAAGCAAATATGTTTGTCAATATGCCTATACTATCGATGTTCCGGGGATTTGTATCTTCAGTTTGTATATGACATGAATATCACATGTTTGATTACCCTCTGAACACATGTAGTATGGTACAAGTAAGTCATGTAAACAGCTTGATTTTGTTGGAATTCCTATCATCTTTATCAATGACAATTTTAAAAACCATACAGTTATGTAGTAGTGTACAATGTTAATATTAATGCTTACTAAATAATGTTGATTATTTTGTGCAAATGCAGTATTTTTGTCTGAAGTATAAGTACATTTTTGAATGCATACTTAAAATAAGCTGCTCCCTGCTTTTCAATGATGTATGGTGAAATGTTAATGACAGCAGTGATTGTTGAAATGTTTGCGTTAAACTATATTCTCTATGTGAAAATGTTCTGTAAAAAGGGGTAAACTGTATAATTTTTTTGCGTTCCCTTACCTGCAGGAACACATTTTTTCTCTTTTGTGCTTAATTTCTTTGTGCATGGACTGGTAACCAATAGCAAGTCAATAAGAAGGGGGCGTTCCACTGCAAGTTTTGCTTTTAGTGTTTAGAGGAAGTAATTAAGGGAAAACGGCCCACACAAATTGCAAGGTAGTCTGCAGACTGTTGTATTCTAAAATTGGTTGTTTACCTTTATCAATTGCTACTAAATTTGGTAATTTATTAAATTTTACAGGCATTTAAAGTTTATTTCCACATTTTAAAAGGTCTTACATCTGCTTGGATAACACACTATTATATGTGCCCTTTTTTGAAAGAGCAATCCTGCCTAGGTTTTATTTGTAAGGTTTGATTGTACATCTGTTGCTTTTAATATTGGGCACATCTTGATAAGCTGAGTGTATTTCACAACTAAAGGAATTTGGCGGTGTTAAGATTAATGTTTCCTATCTTGCTATAGCAAATTTTAAATCTACTACAGCAGCAACTAATCATGCTTAACAGGAAATGGCTTGCTGGCAAGGACACTATGTCATTATGGAAGTTGGGTCAATGAAGCTTTGCATGAAATGTCACCATTTCACCTTGAGCAGTAATGTTGTGCCAAACTATCATGCTTAACATGGCCCGTGCACTGCATAGTAGAAGATAACTATATGGCATTTTGCCAAAATTAATAACATGTGCTTTAGGAAGGCAGTGCAAAAAATATGTGTGNAGGTTTTATTTGTAAGGTTTGATTGTACATCTGTTGCTTTTAATATTGGGCACATCTTGATAAGCTGAGTGTATTTCACAACTAAAGGAATTTGGCGGTGTTAAGATTAATGTTTCCTATCTTGCTATAGCAAATTTTAAATCTACTACAGCAGCAACTAATCATGCTTAACAGGAAATGGCTTGCTGGCAAGGACACTATGTCATTATGGAAGTTGGGTCAATGAAGCTTTGCATGAAATGTCACCATTTCACCTTGAGCAGTAATGTTGTGCCAAACTATCATGCTTAACATGGCCCGTGCACTGCATAGTAGAAGATAACTATATGGCATTTTGCCAAAATTAATAACATGTGCTTTAGGAAGGCAGTGCAAAAAATATGTGTGCACATAATGCATTGGGCATGTACTCAGCATTGTTTATTATTGCTATGTTTCTACAGACATGCTTTGCCATTGGTGTATAAGAAGTCCCTTTGTGTAAAATGTTGGGAAACAAAATTTTACAACAATGCACAACGTAAATCTGAGCATGTGTTTTAATTCTACACCAACAAAGTTCCATCTTTTTGCACTAACATTGTCTACCTTTAAGTACACTTTTTAAGTTTTTACCACACATGGTATCATTTTTAATAAATAGCACACAAAAAATTTATATTTCTTTTATTGTAAAAATACTAAATTTTTGCAGTTAAGCTTATACAGAAACAGGCTTGTTATTTCAGCCTTGAATAGTTTTGAAATGAGAACATTCCTAAATCTGTCATTTTCAGCTTGTCTAAGAACCAACAAGCCATGCTTTAATGCTGTTTAATCATCCCTTGGTAAGCCCCACTTAATCTGACAGATGAGAGAT